>JAUCMU010000046.1:11789786-11815937 GCA_032275025.1 Enteromius treurensis | reverse complement strand
GATTCCTAAAGGTCAGTGTTCTGTCCAAGGTTACTCCAAGATATTTAGGAAACTCGCAGTGACTCAACTGCTTTCCCCACAAAGTCTATCATGAGCTTCCTATGGGCTTCTCTGTTGTTTAAATGAAAGCATGTGACCTCTGTTTTGCTCGCATTTGGGAGTAGCCTCCACTTACGAAAATATTGACTCAGGTTTACCAGGTCTGATGTTAATGTAGACTCGCCCTCCTCAAATCTACGATGTTGATATGCGAGAGTCCAATCATCAGCATAGCCAAACTTGCGTGATATTGTAGCTGGTAAATCAGAGATGTAAAGGTTAAAGAGGAGGGGGGCTAAGACCGAACGCTGTGGTAAACCATTGTCTAGTTTTTTGACTCTACTTTTGCTATTTCAGTCTGTCAGGTATGGTTCCTGATAAGAGGATATCTGAGTAAAATTGGGACAACTATGTGGCAGCATATTTGCCACAATGAATCAAGAATTCCGGGTGTATTCCATCAAATCCAGGAGCCTTCCCGGACTTCATTCCCTTTATTGCCGCTATCATCTCATCTTTTGAGAAGGGGCTTGAAACGGGATCATTCTGACTAAATGTATGTTTTAAGAATTTTAGATCTCTTTTTATTTTCTTAGTGTGTATTTTGTCACTTGGAGCCTTAGATGTTTGAGCAATTTGTACAGCCACCTTGTTAGGTGAAATGGGCTGGCTGGTGATCCCAAGTTTACCGCCATCCCCAAGCTTACAGAGTATGGAGCAGGCTTTGTGACTGGATGTTTTGAAATCCAGAGATTCCACAGTTTTTACCCACTTCTGGTGTCGTGCCATATCAAGATTTGTCATGAGTTCGTCAGCAATCTTTCGGTCTCCACTTTGTCTGAATTCGTTGTATAGGTTCTCACATTTCTCATTCCAGCCAGGTATATACTGCTTTCTAAAACCTCTAGGAATATATTTTTTTGCAGTGCTAATTATTGCACCAACGAAGCGACTGTAGTTGGTGTTCTTTGGTGAAATCCACCCAAGGCACTTTTCCAGATCCCTTGAAAAGGCCGGCCAATTAGCCCTTTGGAACTTCCA
This sequence comes from Enteromius treurensis, assembly GCA_032275025.1. Taxonomy (NCBI): domain Eukaryota; kingdom Metazoa; phylum Chordata; class Actinopteri; order Cypriniformes; family Cyprinidae; genus Enteromius; species Enteromius treurensis. The sequence goes on along the minus strand of JAUCMU010000046.1, from coordinate 11,814,857 downwards.
TCTTGGTCTAGGAAATGAGGATATCAAGGGTATTCTAATGCCAACCTCAATGATTGCAGGCTATGAGGGAAGTCTGAGAGAATTTTTCGGCTACAAGGCAATGGTCTGTTGTTTAAGGTAGAGACAAAACAGAGATCGGGATTGTAATCACGGTTCCACGCTGCCGATCGGAAGGACCCACGATCTTTTGCATCAAAGATCAGATGTAGGTTATGATCCTCTGCCCAATTAACTAGTTTTTCACCATCCTCATTATTAATTCTATAGTTCCATTGTGTGTGATGGCTATTAAAATCACCCACATAAATGGCTGGGTGGGGATTTACTGGAAGTACAATATTTGACCAGCTACATGAAGGCGGTTTATAGATGTTGCTGATCAAATTTTCTCCCAATCTGGTCACATTATGAATGTTATGCTTATCAGACACCGAGTGCAAATAAGCATCTTCCAGATTGGATCTAACATATGTGGCAACTCCATATGTACGATGGTAGGTGGATCGTAACCGGGGGTTCTCCCCCTCTGGGCAAGTTTTTCTTCGTTTTCTGTGCGAGTTTCCTGGACTGCGACCACGTCAACTTTATGCTGAGACAGTATGAGTCCCAATAACTGGCATTTAGCATGGCAGATCCTGACACAAGGGCCAAGATCTCTTTTCATCTGCTCCTGCGACATGATTGTGCTTCCCTTTGATTAAGATGTGATGAACGCCAGGAGAAAGATGTAATTTGTGTAATAATGTTGTAAAATATTATTACAATTAAATTAGTTATATCTGAATAGATTTAAAAATGTCACTCATTGCTGTGACTGTAAAGCTGAATTTCAGCAGCACTATTCTGGTTTTCAGTGTCACGTGATTCTTCAGAAATCATTCTAATAAGCTGATTTGAAGCATTAGCCAAAAATATTGGTAAGTATGGGTCAAATGATAGATTTTTCTTTTATGCCAAAAATTATTAATAAATAAAAATATAATAAAATATTTTGTATTTTCTACATTTCTTACCGTAAATAAATCAACACTTAATTTTTGTTTGGTAATAGCTTAGCTAATTACTTCTTATGGACAGTTAAAAGGCAGTTAAATTTTTTTTTTAACCCTCAGATTCCAGATTTTCAAATAGTTGTATGTCTGCCAAATATTGTCATGTAATATACGTTCATACACACACATATATATACATATATAAAAAGATAGATAGACAGATAGATACACACACATTTCTAATAATAATTCACCAACATTATTATTAGACTTCCCACATAGAAAATCAGTTTACCAAAAGCTAAGACACAATATAAAAACTGAGCATGAATGAGTGCATTGTTTGTAAATTAAATCTGAACTTGTGGCCGGAGTGAAGCTCCAGCTCTCACCTGTCTGCGAAGCACCATGAACTCGACCGCAGTACCTGTGTTTTCTTCTGGACTGAGCCAGAACTCCTGCGAGGCACTGTGGGATAGAAAATAGACGTTACAAAAACATCAACATCTTTTTCACTGAAACGTACTGTACATAACGCCCTCCCTTACATCACTGACTGCTTTACTTCATTCAACCAGCTTCCGAAACAATATGAAAAACCCTACAATAACAACTGAACAGGAAGTGTTTGCTCGCTCTTAGATCGCCATGCAGCAGCATCCTTTATTATTGTATACATGGACATTGCATGAGCCACTGTCACCTTGTCTGGCTTTGATCAGGTTGAACCTCCACAGCCTGAGAGGGATGGTTTTCTGGGTAACCAAACCTTAAAACACAAGAGACACCAGAAACCACAGCAGACCACAATGAACATGATTTCATGAACAAAATGAGAAGAAAGGGGGAAGTTTTAGAATACTTAAGGTGCTTGTTACTTGCTCAGGTAAAGCAAAAGCAGTGAATTCAATCGAAGCCCAAAGCTCTGATGTGAATGTGCAGGCATGAAAGGTGCACACCAGCTCTAAAAGCCTGACAGAAAGCCTAGTCTGAGGCACTTCCAAACAACAGGGATTCAAAAGTCAGAGCAATATTCCAGGTTAGTAAGAGCCCACAACCGCAGGAAGGATGAGGATCCATGTCACCTGGAGGAGTATTTTTTGGTGACCGTCTGGAGGAGTTTCTGAGACGCCTGCTGGCCCAGCTCCTTGGCGGCCTGCAGCATGCTCTGCGGGGACAGCAGGTTGGGCGGGATAGAGGGGAGTCCCAGGGGCTTTGGTGGGGACGGGTCTGTATGCACGACACATGGACGTCCAATACTGCGGCTAGTGCGGACAGGGTGGGAGAGTACGGACATAGAGGAGCACCGCTGTTATTTAAAGACTGATACTAAGACTGACACTAGTCGTATCACACACCTGACATGCTTTATTTGACATGTTTGTTTAAATAATGTTGTGTAAATAAGCTTCAGAAGGTCAGGTGAACTGACCAAATCTCTCCTGCCCTCTAGAGGCTGTTTAGTGGTAGTGAGACATGTACGTAAAATGGATACACACTGACCGTAATTCCTTAGGGAAAAGGAAATGTCTTGTTTACATCTAAGTTTAAAACAACATTTGCTAGTTCTTTTACAATTGTGACACTTTTCTAAGATCATTAACGTAGTAGACTAGTTCTCACACCTGGAAAATTTAAAAATTAACCAGAAGAGTTTAAAATTGTGATTTAAAACACTGAACCTGTTGATCTGTTACAGGGCCTAAAAGATGCTTATAAAATTACTGTATTATGTATACTGCATTCATATAATAGAAAATATGTTTTCATATTTTGGTTTCATGTGGCAGTAATCCCTGCTGACAATTCAGTTTTGCCATTACAGTAAATATATAGTGTGTCCTTTGATTCTTGTCAATAATATTTGTAATATGTGACCCTGGACCACAAAACCAGTCGTAAGTCGCTGGGGTATATTTGTAGTAAAAGCCAAAAATACATTGTATGGGTCAAAATTTTAGATTTTTTTTTTGGCCAAAAATGCTTAGGATGGTGAGTAAAGATCATGCTCCATGAGGATATTTAGTCAATTAAAACTTAATGTTTGATTAGTAATATGCATGGATTAGATCTTCATGTGAGAACTTTAAAGGTGCTTTTCTCAGCATTTAGATGTTTCTGTTCCCTCAGATTCCAGATCTTCATAGAGTTGTATCTCGGTCAAATATTGCCCTATCCATCCATATCATACATCAACGGGAAGCTTATTTATTCAGCTTTCAGATCGTGTATAAATCTCAATTTCAGAAAATTAACACTTACGACTGGTTTTGTTGTCCAGGGTCATGTATATTAATATTGTCTTCTTCGAATATTTTTATATGACTGAGCATTATAACCCTGTAACAGTATGTATCCCACAAAGTGCTTCAGTAAACAGTGAAGTGGACTTACGGAGACTGGGAGTGGAGTGTTTGTCTGGAGTGTGTGGGGGTTCCAGGTGGGGTTCGACCGAAGCCCTGGTCACTGTAAGACCTTCGCAGTGGACTCTGTGACACATTACAAGCAATATCATCAACATTTATGACCCTCACTAACATATATATATATATATATATATATATATCTTTTGTATGGTTTACATTATCTAACCTTTCTTTTTTTTTTACACCATCCTATTTATATCCTATATATTTCCTTTAATATAATATAAACTTTTCTCTACACATCACATAAAAGAAAACTTTTGATTGGACACGTCACGCCCCAATTTATGTTCTATTTGCCACTTAGTCAATGGTTTGGCTATGTGAGATTACCTGGACCGGCTCTTTCATGAACGCCTCCCTGTCCCACGACCCATGCTGCAGGTCCCACATTGATGAAGTGTGTTTAGTGAAGAGAGGTCGTGGACTCAGATCAGGAGTATCTGTTGAAAAAAGTAAAAGATTTAAGAGGAAACACTTTGTAAATATACACTAAAAGTAATTATTACGTTTTTGAAAGAAGTAACTTATGCTCTCAAAATTGCATTTATTTGACCAAAAGCACAATGAAGGCAGTAATGTTCTGAAATATTGCTACAATTTTAGGGTTGTCTATTTTTTTTGAACAGCCGTAACTCCAGTCGTCAATGTCATATGATCTTTCAGAAATCATTCAATATGCTTTGGAGGCATTATTATTATCATCAGTGTCGACAAGAGTTTCTACTTTTTAATATTTTTGTGGAAACTATGATACTTTATTTAGAAATTAACACACAAATAGATGAACAATATTTATTTTTTACAGAAATCTTTTCTGAACGTCATGAGTCTATCACATGGCTAATATAATTTCACATCACTGTTTTACTGTGTTTTTGATCAAATCAATCAACTACACATTTTTAAATGTGACCTTGGGCAAAAAAAAACAAAAAAACAGTAATAAGGGTCAATTGTTTTTAAGTGATAAATAAGCTTTAGAATAAACTGAATAATTTTCCCACTGCTGTGTGGATAGGATTTATTTGCCCAAGATACAACTATATGAAAATCTGAAATCTGAAGGTGCAATAAATAAATAAATATTAAGAAAATCACTTTTAATTTTGGCCAATTTAAGTTCTTAGAATTGCGTATTACTCATCAAAAAAGTTTACAGTAGGGAATTTATAAAATCCTAATGGAACACTATCTTTACCTTCAAAATGGTGTTTGTCATAAAAGAAAAAGCAATATTTTTTACCCATACAATGTATTTGGCTATTGCTAAAAATATACCTGTTTAACTTATGACTGGTTTTGTGGTCCGGGGTCACATATCTGACCCGTAACTCATTCATGAACATAGGTAGTCTAAACTATGACCAATATGCAATCTACCTGTTAAGGCCAGTCTGTCTGGGATGTGCATGCTGTAGGCAGCAGGCAGCTCTTCATGTTTTTGCTCTGCAGTCTCGTGCGCGTGAGTCGATGGACCGACCCTCAGCCGCTCAGGCACGCGCATCCTTTGGCTGATGACCTCAGTGAAGTACGGGTCACGCTCGCGCATCGGAGGACCATCACCAAAATACCCTGGAGCTGCCATAACTAGCCTAACGCCAGTAAAGGGAATTAACATCTAATGTTAAGCTGCGTTACGTGAGCAAAACAAACACACGGATTACAAAATAAAGTCATGGTAAGTAATTTTTTTAAAGAACCGTGATGTAGCAAACACTCAAGAGAGCTGCTGCTGCTGGTTGGTTGTAATCTAACGTTAATGAAAGTGAGCGGTCAGTGACCCATGTGTGTTCAGATAGAGGTCAGCCATCAAAATTGTTCCTTTATGACTTACAGTCTCCTGGATAGAAGTGAATTATAGGCAGACGTTAAGCAGTCTAACATCTCTATCCAGCAACACACATTTGAACAGACACTTGTTGATTAAGCTCGCGGGGCTAACGTTAAATTTGTCAACTCATAACGTTACAAGGTAACTAATGTCCACGGCTTGGACAAAGCGTTTGGTTTCGTTTTCCACTCAGACCTATGAATATTTACTAGCGATACAATAGCAAACCGTAAACAACGCGTTTAAGTGTCTTGGCTTAATAAAAACACTTGTTTAAACTTCCAACAAGCTGTTCAACCCACCTTCATGCAGTTCACGCCGACTGACGTACATGACGTCATATGACCGCGAGCAAAAGTGGGCGGCGCATAAGTTTTTCTCTCACTTGCTGAAGATAAAAATACATAACGTAGGCCTAAAGCGTTTTTAAATTAAATGTTAGAGCTATTGCGACTTTTAAAATTCTAATGTTACTTAAAAATAAAATACGGCTTCTAAATGTGGTAATTTACTTAATATTATTATTAATATAAAAATTGCATAAATTTGGGGGCGGACAAACAATCCGTCCCGTTTGGAAACAACTTACGGACATCTGATTAGCAAATTAATTTTCTTTGGAAAAAAAAACAATAAACACAAAACAGACATATATAGAGCGTTTTCGTTCTTTAATAGACTACTATCCAAGAACATCAGTGCTTTCACAAAAAGGAAATTGGCACTTGGAACATTCAATTAACAGTGTGATCTCATTTCTCAGAAGTAACATACATGTGAAATGTTGTTTAATCTCCCTTTATTTAACAAAAACGGATGTTTTGGCTATAAACTGTGTCCATAAATCCACATTTCTGAGAAAAATGTAAACATGAAGCGTTTTTCTAAATGACAAAAACAAAAAAATTAAAATGGAAAATAAAAATGTAAAACTAACTTTCAATATTAACACAAACTATAATAGTTCCTCAGTGATACTAAAATAAGTTCTCTTTCACAACTCTTCCATTTAGCGGATATGATATGTACTGTTAATTTAAATTTAACGAAATGATTTATATATGACGTTTGTGACAGAACAGGAACAACATAATTTTTCAAAACATATCAATCTCATTGGAAGCTCTATTAAGATCCATGTGAGACACATCTTTAAAGAAAAGCTTTAAAAGCTTTTTTAAAGCTTTATATAGATTTGTTATGGAAGACTCTAATGACTTCTGGCTGTTTTAAAGTCAATGGTATATTAAATACAATTAAAGCCTAATTAAAAGAACTAAAGAGCGATTAACGATCATTTTCTTTGGGTGAGATACTTCACTGATAGTTAATGCTTTTAACAAGTCTGTGTGGCAAAACAAAGCGCTGAACATTAATAAAACCGAGCTGACGGAGCTGTATTATTTTTTTCCTAATTATATTCAAGCTTAAATATGATGAAATATTTCAAAAGCAACATAAAAATAATCCCAAATAAAACTGGATTCATGCATCAGTTTTCTATTTACACAACTGACTTTCATGTGCGACTGGTTATATGCAGTGTATATTCACACTAAATGGATATTTTAGTTTATTGGCATTCGGTACAGAAATTGCCATAATGCCTAAAATGAAGAATATTTCATAAAAGACCAACACAAAATGTACAATTCTGTCATAATTATGAATTTCAATACCAGTGCTTATGTTAATAAAATGTGTTTACATTTAAATGCAAAATTGTTGTAACCAGCACAAACAGATTTTAAGATAATTAGAGCCACATTGAAAAAAAATATTTATAAACGAGACCAAACAAAAAAACACGAATGATGAAAAAATCATGCAATTTGGCTTAAAGAACAACAATGATGTATCATGTTTTGGTTTAGGATATAACACGTATATTTAGCATATAAACCAAAGCCTGTGGCTTCTGTGGCACATTCTTACCAGCACAAATGCTAGACAGGAACATGAGTGCTAGCAACAGGCATAGATATGGACACATATTCTCTGACACATTTCTTCACGCATACAGTTCTCTCTTGGTCTAAAATAAACACAAAGATAAACCACACTTGAAATTATCTTCAGTTCTTGCTACCTCTGACATGATGTTGTTACAATAGAAACCCGTTGCTTTACGTGAGATTGTGACGTTCAGCCATAACCTACAACCCACTGAAGCTACCAGCAGTCCAGCTCATCTCTTAACGCTCATCATCTGCTATAGCGAGTTGTCTATGCTATTCTCTTATCAGTCTTTCAACAGCAACCAAGCCTGAAACTGATCTGCAGTCCGTGCCAGCTGTTATCAATGCTGTCTACTGAGCTGGGTGCTCCATCATCGCAAAAGACTGCCTGTCAGGGCATTGTGGGATTGATTGTTGCGGCTGGACTAAGAGGCCCAAGAGACTTGAGCCGAGCCCTGAGCCAAGTAAGCAGTTTGCGATTCCTCCATTTTCAATGAGCAGAAGCAAGGTCAAACCCTACTTCCCCAGCGCATCGTTCAAATACTGTGCTTGTATGTGTGTGTGTATATACATATTCAGTCCGTTCGATCTACTGTTTGGAGGAAAGTGTTTGGTCATGTTAAAGTTCTAACCCTTTTTGCATTAGCATTTTGTAATACAGTGATTTCAGCACAATTATATTAAGGCTTCATTAGTTTTAGTGCTTTGCCCAACAACCCACTGACGCCTAGCAATGTCACTTGTACGATGATGTTGGATTGATACAGCGAAATTTCATCACAATGCTATCATCTGGTCACATTCACCAAATTTTGTTGTTTGAGTGAATCTGCCTAGGCCAATCTTACACCCTTATGGATTTTTGCACACAAAAATTCGAAAATCCGTAAATGCGACGAATATCCCAGTCAATCAAAATTTGGCAGTGCGAGACATTATTTACACATTTTCTGCAATGGCAGCAGTTCATTGGCTTAAACCTGAGCTGGAAAACATGACTCAGCTGCATGTAATAGATGGGCAGTTTGGTTGACTAGTTAGAGCACAAGATGTATACACAGAGAGATTGTGATGGGGAGAGAAACAAGGTGAGAACAAGCAGCATTATAGTACAGTATAGCACCTAGTGATGTCAAAAGCCACGGAAAGCTTTGTACAAATTCAGACACTGTTATAAAAAAAAGAGTAATAAAACACATTGTAAACAGTCTGTGAACAACGGGGAGAACAACAAAACAAGAAAATCCAGGGCTTGGAATGTGTTATCCAATGATTGGACCCCGAATACAGTTTTTTTGAGTGTGTGTGTGTGTGTGAGAGAGATTTTGTGCATTTGTGTCTTGGGAGAGAGTGATAGTGTGAGCACAGCATTTGAGGTAAAATCTCTCAATAACCATAAAACCAACAGCGCAACCGAGCATACGATTTGATTGACTAAGGCCTAGCTCCACACAAAACGAACGCATTACATTCTATGTAAATTTCTGTGTCTGTAAACAATCGAATTGTGTGGATACCTGTGAGTGCACACAGATGTGTGATTTGGATGTTGTGTTTTTTATTTGCTTTGTTCCCATTAGTGTTACAAGCAAGAGTGTACTACTAATTCTAAGGACATTGGCATGGATCAGAGATACTGCTGGTATAAGATTTCACAGGAATTAGTATACGTGGTGTATAAGGGAATGGTCAAATCATGACGTCTTGAACACAAGAAAGGACAGCACGCGCACACACACACTATAAATATTCAGTGTGTCTGAACGTTTCTACGATACACCAATTGGATTTGGCACATCATCTTGTTTTCCCGCATGAACGCTCCTTTCGATTCCTAGCAGGCTCTGAAGCTCGATGCCTGAAGCCATTACCATGCAGCTCACAACTTGGCTCAACTCTCAGTGAGGGACATATCTCTTCTTCACTGTGTTCTATACATTTTTCGTTCTGAAGGGCAGCCACTGCAGCCGCGGGTAGTGGTGAGGACTGAAAAGGTACACAGAAATGGTGAGAAGGCTGCATGAGTGCGAAGGCAGGAGGACCCTTTGCGTCTAGAAAAACAACCAGGTTTTGCCAGTGCAATCCACAAACCGATCAACGACACATACATAGCCTGCACACTCTGTTCGGATTGAGAGCCACATTAGGATAAGTGCTTGGGAACCGGTGCATCCCTAACATTTGGTTACCGCTATACGAGTCCTCTTTTCTGAAAGCTCTCACTTCTCCAGCACTATCTCCTCATATTTGGGTGGAGGATCGCTGTAGGGGGCTGTCGTTTCATCGCTGCTGCTCTCTAAGTGGCCGGTAACTTCCTCGTAGGATGGCGGTGGGGTCGCCCCAGACAGGTGGGAAGCCACGGACAAAGACGAATCTTGTACATACAGGGAGCGATTGTTCTGAGAGTGGCTGGTGTGATGATGGGCGTCTTGCGACGTGACCGAAGCCCCGCCCCTTTCTCCACTGCTGACCACCACACTTGGCCTGTCGTTGGCGTGAGAGTTCTCTGAATGCGAGGGAGGGTCGCGGTGTACCAGGATGCGCGGGAGGCTGCGGGCGTTCCGGTTTGCCAGATAACGGTTCTGGGTGTAGGCCGGACGCCGGCGAGTGGCCTTCTGCAGCTGACAGCGCCAGATGAGGAAGAGCGCAATGATGATGAGAAGAGCCACGCCCAGCAGGGGCACCACCATGTATACAGTGTCCGGGCGCTCCGAGCGGGAATCAGCATTGCTGTTCACTGTGTAGATGCTGCGGTTTTTCCAGAACTCCATCTATGAACGAAGTGATAAATGATATAAGCCACTTGCACACATGAAACCGTTCAACTGCAGCCGCCTTCTGTGTTTCATATTAGCCTTCACAGAACTACATTCCACAGTTTTGCCATGTTTTTCTTTCTGTTGTTAAATCTTATTAAAATACTGTTCAAATAATGCCGCCTGATGGCTTCACCAAAAGCACATACCATCAATTAACAGTCTTGAAAATCATCAGTTTGCCTATAAAGGGAATGGATTTTAGATTTTGACGATTTTTATGTCTGAAACAAAACTGCACTCTAATTTGACCTAAATAATTTGACTTGTTTAGCAGTATCATTAAAAATGGGATGTATGATAAGCTGCGATTTAGTAAAATTATAAACAAAAAGTAAAAATATGCTTTTATTGAGTTTATTTAGGATGCACAAATGCTAGCCATTAGGCCAGTTTGTGATATACGTTACTTTTTTTATTTCCATCACAAAATGTCATTGAACACAACATGTAATTTACGATGCGATGGAAATGGAACTGAGATACAAATGTCCAGAAAATGGTTTTAATAGACTTCATTTTCTAAAAGTCTACAGGGCCAAGAGTAACACTTCATAGAAACACCCACTTATGTAGACTTATTGTAGATCTGTATGTCATGTCTGCCTGTAGGTAAAGCATGTGGAGTAATTGCTTTAGTTCATAAGAACTTTGCGACTGGCTCAAATTCTGAGACAGCAGATTTCTTACATAAATGCATCCAAACCTGGCAAGCGCTTGTTCACACATATTGTGAATTTTGACAATGTCTCTAAAAGGAACAATCTGTATGAATAAAGCAGTAGACTTGCATTGAAGGTATCATGACATAAAAATCTGATTTAAGAATTTGTAACGGCCTCTCATTGTAAACAAAGCATTTATTTAATGAAGCTCCAAAAATAGCCCGATTTGGACCCAAGGGGCAAGGTAAAGTCACCTGGGAGCAGTCGTTTGCTTAAACACTGCCTCCATAACAAGGCATCAACTAATATTTTAATCTTCTCACCATAGGCCCTGCCCACTGGAGTTCAACGGCTTGACACTCACTTTTGGGTAAAATAGCTTGTTCGTGTCTTTGTACAAATATCAGAAGGATCCCAGGGTAAGAAACAAGTGTAAGTTTAACAAAGAAACATTGGATGAAGCAGTACTAGATCTTGACTGCAGCTGCATCACAATCCATAAGTAAATGGATTTCGTCTGAAAAGGACTGTTTTATTTTGCTTATGTTTTCATACCACATGCAATAGTGAGGGGGCGTTTCCTATGCAATGATGTTAGCCAATCGTAAGGCCTATTACTGGGATGCCATTTAAAAACAGAGAAGGGTTCGAGCAACTTATAAATAAAAGAATCCATGTCATGACCCCTTTAATATAAAATTGCAAATCTGAAAAACAAACAAACAAACACAGGAAATAGAATTTGTTTACATCTTCTGCTGATGAAGACAGGATTTACCGTTCGCTCCTTATTTTCAAACACTTCATTGGCCTCCTCAAAGCTGCAGCTCTCCTCGGCACACTCCCTCTCAATGTTGCCCGGCCGGAACTCCTCCAGGAAACCATTAGCCCGTGGGAAACGCTTGAGGAGAGAGTTTGCATCCTTGCCATCTAGGAACGCTGAGAGATCGGAAGATATCTGTATGTTTTAATGGGGGGGCAAAGGTGTTTCTCTGTTTGTTCCTGTGAGTAGTGTATGTATGTTTGCCAGTTCATGCATTTGCCAATGGATTAGGCCTGTCATATACTCAAAACATTTTTCTCATAAAATGTGTAATGAGAGAAAAATCTGTTTTTTTAATTATTCTGATAATCATTTATTACTCTGCATTTCATTAAAGTCAAAACAGTACAAAAACCAAAGCACATCCTATGACGTACATTTAGTAAATATTCCATATTCTACATTAATAGGCACCAATATCAAGGTGAAAAGAAGGGCTCAAGGAACCCAAAGAGCTTTGACATATCATCTATTACTTCATGGTTTTATGTCATTTAACAAAGTGTGTCAAGAACTACTGCACTATTTCTAGGTCAGACATAAATATGAATGGACCCTATTTCAACTTCAAGATTTTAAGATGAAGTGGTTAAAAACTGGTCCTTACCTGCTGCCATACTACCACAAGAGAACTCAATCTGAATGATCTTGACCTGGGGAGAAGAAAATACGCATTTAAAGGGTTTGAAAAAGTTTTCTTGTGTGCACACGTGTTATTTATTATAATTATGGTCATTTGTTGTTATCAAATGACAAACAAAACAACAAATTAACTGTGAGAATCAAATATGAACTCCAGGCCGTTGGCATTCCTTAAACAATCTAACAAGAGTGCTATCACGAAGCTGATATCGTTACTATGTAAATCTATATAACGTCTAAGACATGCTGATGGGGCAAGGAGGAGGGGCGGGGGAGGAGGTTCCCATAGTAACGGAGAGGGTAGATAGAGAGATGCGCGAGCTAAATTTATATCGCTCGAGCTCGAGCTCACTCCTTAACGAATTAATTTAATTCACGAGTAACTATCGCTTTATTGCAGACGAAAAATATCATCCCAACGCAATTCCACGTTAATAATGTCTAAAAACCGCATCGAATAAAAAATAAGCTAGAGATAACACAAATATGAAAAATAAAACATATAAAGCACACTTGTAATGCTAGATGCAAAATAGATTTTCTTCCATGAGCAAGTATTTTTAACAAAATATTGACAAAACAATTGAATGTAGTTACATTTACAACGGCCATTCTTAGAAATAAATAGCTTTCTTAAAAGCGAATAAAATATTAATGAGAGACACATATTTAGTCTGGCTACAGCAGCTGACAGACTCCTTAGAGGGGCTCTCGGTGTGATTAAAGATGTATATTTATTAACGCAGCGAAATTCTTAGTTGCCACGGAACAAAACATAATAATGTGTAAAATTGTAACTCAGGGGGAGATGCAAAATAATAATAAAGCCTACCTTCCAGGCTGTTGCAATTGCTAGTCCATTCCATCCCTGTTTCCAGCTAGGGAGGACCCACATGAGTCACGGATGCCGTTTGACTGACATGCGGATGGACCAATAGGAGTCACGGATTCCCCTTGATTGTCCAATGAAATTTTACTGTTTATTTCGTACACGCAAAGTCATACTTCTTGGGGAATGGGGAAAAATAAACTGGGTAGTGTAGTCTATCTGTGCACACGTATACACTTTCCCGAAACAGTTTCTAGAGACCCTCGCATGTTTATGCCCAGACATTATTGTTTTATTCCTATCGTTATAGACGCGGAGTGCCGTCAAGTGACATTTTAATTTGAAAAAGAGGATGATAGAGTCAGCACAGAGTCAGGGGTCTCTCTCGATGCCACGCCTTGAGTTAAAAGACAGCATTACCCACAATGCTGAACCGCTCCTTTTTAACTCTGTCTTGCCGCTTGTGATGGAGCTGTGTGGTTCTTGTAATATCAGTAAGCCACAAGGTTGCAAAACAACCTTTAAACTCACATGTAAAAAACAAATTCAGCTGCACCATCCTAAATGTCTTACTATTGGCCCACATTAACAGAATATTTCTAGTAAATAAAATTAAATAAAGACGTTGGATAAATTAGACTAACATACTGTAATTGCATACTGAAGCTAATGTCTCTGGCACTATTCATTTATTTATTTTTTATTAATGCACCACTGTAATGGAGGAGTAGGCTAACAAGTTCAGGGAGGCTTCCATGGAAAACATTTTATGAGATTTTATAGCCTACACATTTATAGAAAATGCATATTATAGAAATTAAGCATTGCATTGTAACCATTGACTATAAATACAATACTGAAGTATCATATTAAAGAGTTACATACTTTATGATGCTCACAAGCTAAAATAAATAGATAAAGTAATCATTAATGAGTTATATACATACATTTCGCTGAACTTAGCTGTTGAGCTAAAGTAAACTTAATATTTTATTTATTTTATTACATAGGCCTTTTTTGATTTTTTTTCACAAAATTAGTTTGAGGTCAAACAATAACCTATTGACACCTTGCAGTACCGCTAATGGCCCTCTAGGCGTCCCAGACCCCCTGTGGAAAACCCTGATGTAACGCCTGTTATGCTGTAGTGTTTCTCAGTTTTGAAATCACGCTTTTCCTTGTGAAAAATAAGTGCACATATGTGTATTGAATGTTCACTTGTGTACATGAAATATGCAGATAATATAAAATCAATGAAAGAAAAGTCATTTTAGTGTAATTAAAGGAAGGATTTGTTCATTTTTTATTTGGTAACATTTTATTTTAAGGCGTCCTTGTTAGACTTTACATGTACTCCCTATTATAATAACAATAGATAATTAGATGCAAGTAACCCTAATCCTAAGCCAAATCCTAACCCTATAACAATAGACATCGTTAATTAATATTACTCTAAAATGTATAATTATATTGTAACAAGGACACTTTAAAGTATATATTTCTTAACAAACTTAAGTACACGTTTGGTACAACACATTTTTTACTTACTGTGTTTTCATAATCTTTTGTCATGCTTCATTTGTATGTTAACTGAAATAACTAAAGCATTTATAAAGTAATAAAAGTAAACTCAAAATTAATCCTTTTTAAATGTAACTCTAACTTCATTAAATGTGTAAATGTGAATTTAAAAATGTATTTCTTTTTTAAATATGCTAAAATGTCATTCTTTTTCTCAAGGGTTTTACAGCATCCTATAACACTTTTATGGAATGTATGTAGAGAACAAACATATATCTTAAATAGGCTTTCCAAAGTCGAAATGTTCTCATCTTTTGGCCATTCGGTATGTATAACCACTTCAGTATACTCCAATAAAAACTGCCTTTTCTTCTATATATATATTCATAGAAGTAGCAAAGGTATCAAGTTGGGTCTCTGTTGACCTGTGACTTTAACAAAAAGACTTCAGTCTAAAAACCCAACATTCTTCAGGGGACATTGTCATGGTAGACAATGTCCTTTATCAAAGCTCTTTTGTTTGAAACCTGGACAAACAGCAGAGCCCCTTAGTCAACAGATAGGCTCAGAGAACATCAAAGGGCTTCAAAAAGAGACTTATCAGAAGCACAAATCCATACAAGGTTTGCAGTCATTTAAATATAGATTTTTATTTTAAATCAAAAGTACAAAAGTAGAAAAATATGCCATAAATACATATATATATACATAAAATGTACATAAATCATATTATTAAATTAGGGATGGGTAATAGAATACAAATAGAATTTTATATACAAAAAAAAAAGGTAAAAACCCTGAGATTGCTCTGAAACAACATTTCCCAATGTGGGATTGCATTTTCACTGTTTTTAACAGGAATTACTTTTTTGCAAGACATTCTTGAATCGGCGTTCATGTAATTGACGTTTCCTGCATAAAACAATCGGTAAAATCACTCCGGTTTTGCTCTAGATGCTCATAAGAAACACCATGCCCATGCACTGAATTATTGATGGCGCGACTTCTCTAATAGAGCACGATGTGGCATTATCCAGTGTTGATGTTAAATTTATGATCTCTCCCTCAGCGTAAAGTCACTGTTGCAAAGACGGGTGAGATTGAACATTCAGTTGTAACTGGTGAAGTGACGGTTAGGTTTAAGACACTCCTCAGCGTCACTGTCTTCGTCTTCATCACAGCTGTCTTCCTCGTCCTCGCTGTCTGACTCATCATAGAAGTTTATGGTGGCCTGCACGGGGAAATTTCTGAGCAGGGCTTCGCCATCGCTGAAGAGGTAGTCATAGGATTTCGATCTGGGCCAGTACAGCCTAAAGTGTGAAGAAATAAATGGGTAAATACAAGCAGAGCATGGAAGTGCATTTTTAGCATGGTAAAATAAGCCTTATTTGGAACGGATTAGGGTTTCAGAGCCAAACTAAAAGCATATTATAAAACAAAACCATTGCTCAAGCGAAATTAAATGCTCACTGACCTGACAGGGTGCTGGAAGGACTGCATCTTGCCATCTGTTGTAGTGTTACTGGGCACTTCTGGCCTGGAGTAAGGCTGGAAAGAGTGAGAAAAGACGTGTAAGACCACATGCACGAAACACGACTCAAACAATGCTTCCTGTCCAGTGTTTATGAGGTGATATCACTGCCAGCTTTGTGGGTGTAAAACACCCTGGGCAGGATGCAAAAGCTGTGACATGGAGGGTGTCAGGCTAAAGTGTTTG
This sequence comes from Enteromius treurensis, assembly GCA_032275025.1. NCBI lineage: Eukaryota > Metazoa > Chordata > Actinopteri > Cypriniformes > Cyprinidae > Enteromius > Enteromius treurensis. The sequence continues at coordinate 11,798,634 of JAUCMU010000046.1, read as the reverse complement.
TGGGAACCTGCTCCAACTCCCTTTCCCAAACCTAGAGGTGTCTGCTTAAATCTTGGCAAGCTATCGCTTGCTCTCTGGGAGCAGTTTTCCCCTACACCTCGTCTCTGGGCACAGACTCTGTGTTCACACTCAGACAGTGGTGCCATATGGCGAAGTGTCTCAGCGCTAGAGCTGCTCAGAATGCCTTTGCGTCACTGAATGGCTTGGTGTCAATGAAACACCTCCACAGTCACACAATCTGCTGCCTAATGCTCACCACATGCCTGTCTGTCACCTTAAAGCTACCTGCTGCTCTAAAAAAAAACGTGTAGCCTATGCCATACAACAAATTGAAATTTTCTGTGCTGATAAGTTGAATTAACATGCAGCCTAATAAATCACACTATAGATACAGGACATTCCTATAGCATACAGATATATTAGAACTGCAGAGGAGGAAAAAACTTACACAAGCCAACTTGGTTCTCCGGCATTCAGTTTGGGCATCCTTTCTTGTTATGAGCCACGGTCTCCACAGGGAAGCTGGGCTGTGGATTGAATGAGAGAAATAGAAATTTTAGAATTGCAACTAACAGGTAATAAAGAATAGAACAGAATAAAATAGAATAGAACAGGCTACAAAGCTCACCTGATAGACTGCTGGATGTCAGTGTTCATTGTATTGGAAAGAGGAGCTGCAACGAACACAGAATTCATTTCTCTTTTTTGTTGGGCGACGAATAGTCCTATTTTGGAAGATCTCCGAGAGATGGACGCCTTGGATGAGTCGTTATCCTCCGGAAGAAAGCGAATGAATGAAGGAGAGTCGCTCTCGGGGTTTTTATGGAGCTGGAGCTGGAGCTGCAGGGGCGGGGCTGGACGACGGTGCCTGCCGATGCCAAATGATCCGAGGTTGTTTTAAGAGGGGGTTTGGTGCTGTTTACCAAATGATTGGGATAGAGACTGCTATGGACATTTTGGTGTGAAGACTTCTCCAGTTGGATAAACAGTGCGCCCCAGCGTGAGGGTGAGAAATCTGGTACCGTGAGGTTATTGCAACAACACGGAGGGGCAAACTTACACACCATCTGCGAGAAAGACGACGGGGGGCGACGCAGGAGTGGAACCATATATAATATAGTTAGTTAGAGGCTACATTAATTAGGAATACATAGGCGTGATCAAACCATAGCCTACATAAAACCCCAATGGTGTGTCCTGATATAGGGAAATACGTGGCTATTATTAAGTCTATGTAGGCATATATATGATCTTTTAGATTTTAAGTTCTGTCTCCTGGGTTCTTATTAAAATGTGTAAATAAAATGAATCGATAAAAACACTATTGACGTTACTTTTACCCGTTTTTATAGCTAACAGCAAATAATTTTACTCTTTTTTACTATTAGGCTAACTGTAAACCTTTTTTTTCTTAAAGGCTTAAATTCCCAACACAGACCTATTGGCTTTTTTAAATGATTTTTTATTAAATATATACAATCTTTATCTTAAAACATCCTTTAAAAACTTAATTTTCTTTGAATGGCGTACAGCCTACTTTTATTTTGATTTTCTGATGACCTGTCTCTGCTGTCTGTGGCTCCGATCGGTAAAAACTGATCTGAAAACAGCTTTAAACACTTGCAGGAGTCACCAGAAGCTTGACTGAAGCCGATCCGCGGTCAGTTCGAGCGCGCCTCACGCTGTTTGTCTTAAAGCACGCGTTCACACTTCAGCCCGTTAAGAAGGGTGCAAAATATCTCACTAAGCGAATTTAATGAGGTCCTAATAGGGGCTTGATGGACTTCGAGGCTCCATTTGGAGGAGCAAATTTGCTAGACTGCGTCAAACCGACCTCCTATAGGGCCAGCAAACTGACCCGCGTCTGACAAAAGGCACAAATGGACAACTCAAGATAGCGGCGAGCAATTGCTTAAACATACAGTTGAGATAACAGATAAAGCAATGACTCGATTAACGTTTGTGTTTTCGTTCACTTTAATCTAATTAGAAAACGATGTGACGGACAAAAGTAGTCTTGCAGTCTTGGTAAAAAGTTAATTTTGACAAAAGGCTAACATTGTATTTCGATAGTCCACTTTAGACATTCTAAGTCTGAGTCTTTAGACATAGACTATGCAACTACGTCAACTAGCAGTCATTAGAGCATTATTAGACTCTGTCTATTATCTTCTAACACTTTGTGATAGATCCACAAAATAGGCTACGACATAATTTAGGCTACTGACTTTATGTCAATTTACTTGACTAAACCTGAACCTTACTTAAGTCAACTCTGACATGTAGTTACTTATGGTTAGTAGAATGTCTAAAATGGACTAAATAAAGTGTAACTCCTCAAGGTCATGAGATAGGCCTATGTCAAATTAATTAGTCTAATCTATAGGCCACAGATTACACCAATTAAAGTAATTAAAATGATCAAAGCATAGATAGATAGATCCTAGGAAACACAGAGCAGCAGACAGTGAGGGTGGCAATAATAGATAGGTATGTTGTTTATTCTGTTCATTTGGGAGTGTTCTGGCTTATGGGGGTCTGTCTAGTCCCAGTCTGTTTTAACATTTGCTGATCTCAGAGTCTTGGAAACCCCCTGCCACTAACGGCTCTTAAAAATCTTCTCCCCCATGGTCAGGAATGTCAGTAATCACCAGCCCACTGCTCCTCAAGCCTGACCAGTGTGTTTTTTTTAAGCAAGTCAACACAAATTATTAATTTAAAATAACAAGAAATGGATTAGTTAGAGCACGCAGTGTATATCAGTTCTCCCCAAGAACTCAACAAAAGTAAAGTATTTGTGATTCGTCTTGTATTTATAATTTAGTGGGTTAAAAAATATTTTTTTAATGTTCTGATTGATTGATTTGGTCTGATGAAGTTATATGTTTTAAAAATATTTTAATAACGCAGTGGCCGGCACATAACCTTTCCCTCCAGCCAAGATTGACTTAATCATTTAGATCACAGCACTGGTAAATTCCAAAATACACGTAATGGATTATTTCAGAGGAAATTTCATGGCTTATTTGAATGTTAACTGATTTCTCACATCTCAGTTTTCCCAAAAAAACACACTGCTGTTGAAATGCCTCCTTTTGAAATATTTCACTTGCCTTAATAATAAATTAATTGTGTGAACTGAATAAAGGTGAATCTTAAACTATGAGAAAATGCATGTGTTTGTACATGTCTTACAGTTAATTTTATGTGCAACATTTTATAAATCAAAAAATCTCTTTTACAAATATTTCACTTTCCTTCTATGTTTAAATGGTTACTTGACTGATGCAGTATATAGGCTTTAGCGTTCACAGCATTTTTCGTTTTAAACAAACCTTAAACTATTGCATTAAATACAGTGCTAAGCAATTGGCGTTGATTGCTTTTCTTAAAGCTACAGACCCCTCACCGGCCCTCTAAAGGACCGACATTCCTCACCAGTCCAGAGCCAATAACATTATTATTACTAAAGAAACTTTAGGGGCATTGTCAATTATAGTAAAGCTATATATCAACACCCCAAAATGAAAATTCTGTCATCATTTACTCACCCTCAAGTAGTTTCAAACCTTTATGAATTTCTTTGTTCTGTTGAACACAAAGAAAGATATTTTGAAGAAAGTTTGTGACCAGACTGTTTTGGTCACAATTGACTCCCATAGTATTTTTTTTCCTACCATGGAAGTCAATGGTGACCCAAGCCTGGTTACAGACTTATCTTTCTTTGTATTCAGCACAACAAAGAAATGCATACAGGTTTGATACTACTTAAGGGGGAGTAAATGAAGGCAGACTTTTCCTTTTTATACTATTCCTTAGCCCTATTGACTCAATAAATAAACCAGAGCTGTTTCCCTACCTACTGATGCATATCTCCTGTCATCTGACTAGTGAAGTGAAAAAGTGCAATTTAGAATGTTTAACAAATGTTAGCAACTTCCTGTGAATAAAATTATGTAAACGACCTTTTACACTCTTAAATATTTGAATGGGTCTGTTTAAAACTAGCATTGGCATTTTAAAACAATGCTATTACATATCTCATGGTACAGCTGAACTTTTCCCAGGGTCAGAGCGTCCACGGTTGTCCATTCCAGTGACCCAGTCATTCTCACGTCTACACAAGCATCACGCCTCTGCTCTCATCTGAGGCGGTGTGTGTGGATGACACCAGCTCTCACACCTCAAGAGCACACTTCTCTCACCCTCTCCTCTGCCCGTCTATGTTCCAGGACCGGCATCAGTGTTCCCACATCAGCACAAACCTTCACACTTCTCAACTCTGAACCTCGCTGATGCACATTCATCATTGATTTAGTAAAAAGAGTGACAGAGCCTTGAAGCTACATGAAAGCCAATGTAGTGAATAAAGGTAAATTAATTTAAAAAAACTCCAATAGGGGGCAGTCCTTCTGCTCAAAATTATTAACTGAGACGGCTGAAATCCTTTGTGCTTTTAGGGTCCTTTTGGACCATATGAACACAGTAATTCCCTTTTTTTTCAGATAATGTTTGTAATGATTATTTTATGTTTTATAGTTTTAAAAAAAAAAATGTTTTAGCAATCAGGTGTGAGGCAAGGAAAGGTATGTTTCACTCAATAATCTGGTTACAATACAGATATTCATACATGGTGCCATCAGTGATATCAAATATCACAGTTTTTATGTGTGTCATAACAGATGTAGAAACAATACTTTCAACTTTAAAGCCACAATTAAAGGTAAAGAGTTAACCTGAATTCACTCACAAAGAATAACTAAAATTCTGTGCATTCCGTACAAAAACCTTCAGGGGATTATTATAGTTATGTGGAAATTCATGGTAGTTTTATAATATTTTTTTCATTCTTTTTTGGAACGGTTGCAGTAGGCTACATGTTCATTGTATGAAAAAAAAAGGAAGTAAGAACATTCTTTAGAACATTTACTTGAAAGTAAATTCACAGAAAGAACAAAATAGTAATAGTTATGGAGATATGAGCCATGACATAGTTTATCATATTAGTCAGGGCAGATGCCTTATTGAATTTAATGTCAATGAAAACCAGGCTGTGAGTGACAGACTACAGTCTCGGCAATAGTACATACTGTGTAAATTAGATCGCATCATTTTCCCAACTATTGTGAAAGCTATGTGTTTGTCTGCTGAAAGTTTCTTTGCGAAGATGATCTCTCAGCTAAACAATTGGCATGCTGATGAACTACAGAACAAAACCATCAAATACACTGTACTTTTCTTACTCTCAGCCTCATTTTCACTCTCGTCGGCCCCAACAAAGGTCAATCACACTATTAGGTAGCTATTGCAAAATGAAATGTTGATCTTCCACTATAAGGCTGACCTTTATTTAGGGTCAGAGTATCCAGCGATGTCCATTCCATTGACCCAGTCATTCTCACGTCTACACAAGCATCACGCCTCTGCTCTCATCTGAGGCGGTGTGTGGGGATGACACCTCATGAGCACACTTCTCTCACCCTCTCTGATAAAATGACACACACTACATGCACCAGAACCTGCATCACTGTTCCCACATCCGCACCTATACACAAACAAACACTGACCCTGCTTTAACCCAGAGCTCTTTAGAAGCACGGCAGACTATTTCAGACTGAATTGATTGTATAGAATATTATATAAAGTATAATTGTGGACTAACTATTAATGTCTATGACTTTTGCCTCAATAGACTTCTAATTGCTGCGTATTAATTGTAAGGTAGTTGGTAAGTTTAAGTATGGGGTAGGATATAAAATATGGTTATGCAGAATGTGCTTTAGAAATACTAATAAATAGTCTGTGTGCTATATTATCCATGCTAATAGTTAAAAGTGAGAACTGGTCCCTAAACTAAAGTATAACCATATAATTATTCTTTTAAACAATTTCAGAGAAAAAAAAGTGTTATGATCACCTTTAAGTATAATTTTTATCACTATTTCTCAAAATTGAAAAACAGCAGACATAGATATAGATACAGGTTCTTTATTAATATCCATGGTTCCCTGAAGAACCTTAGGTTCTAGTACTCTTTACCGAAAGGTTATTTGGGAGAAAAAAACTTTATTTTATTAATAAATTGCTCATCAGTAGAACCGATAAAAATTATAATTCCTTTAAAGAAATGGTAATTTTTTGTATATGTTTGAAAATAAATGTTAAATACATATGTAAAAATTAAGCACAAATGTAGAACATACATTAATCAAAATACAATATAAAAAATTTAGAAAAATATTTTGGTAAAAAAAAAAAAAAGTTGAACTTTTGAAAATATATTTCATTGAACATCACAACATATGTTTAGAATATATTCTAAATTTAATATGGCCACAAAAAAAAAAAAAAAAATATATATATATATATATATATATAATACCATTAGAGTGAGGTAAACCTATTGATCTTTGTAGCTTAAGTGTGATATCAAGATTGTATTAATATTTATGATTTCTATCAATGTGTAAACCATTAACCAACATTTCTTTAAGCAACGGCCGACTAGTGACCCTGTTGACTCATGCGCTTCTCACACCTCTCATCTTATCTAAGGAGGTGTTGATGTGACACCAGCCTTCACACTACAGATCATGGTCATTCTGCTCACTTTCTGCTCCAACACACATGCCCAGGTCAAGACGCGGAGCCAGGGCAGCCATTCCCACATCAGCACCTACATACTCTTGACCTGGACGCTGACCTCAGATGTACACATTCCAGCACCCTTTGTTTCAACAGTTTTTTTTCTGTTATACACATAGCCATGGAAGTTTTTGTGGTCACTATTTGAGGTCAAAGAGATCAGAGATAAAGAACACAATCGACTGAGTTCTCAGGATTAGGTTGTGTCCTTGAGCAATAGGGTGCTAAGACCTGGCAAATGCCTATAAGGAAAAAAATGCTGATTGATTAGTGTTTAGCAATAGAATGCAATTAATACAACAGGGGCTTTGTGGTTCTCAAATGGAAGGTTGCAGTTCTGTTCTAAGGGGGGTAGATATATAAAAGATAAAACTCTGCTAATTTTAGAAAGTATTTATGATAGTGATATATGAAAGTGATAGTGAATACAGTAATGAAACAAGTTGTTGAGTACCAAAGAAGATATGCAGTGAGTGTGAGGGAAGTGAAGAGGAATAAGTTATTGTGGTCAACCTATCTAGTCATCTGGGTACAGTATTGAATGCCAGTTTGAAAGATGTGATCCATACAACAACCAGAGGTCAGGAAAGATGCAGACAGGCACCAATGCTCCAACGTCTACTTATGTTTGGGGTATATGCTGGAAAAAATGAGTCTTGATTACTTTCATTTGTGCTACGATAATTGATTTGAAATTTCAAGATGAAACGCAAAGTTGTTTTAAAGACATGGTGTGCAGGCAGTGGAGTTTTAGACATTGTCAAACACGACTTCCAAAGTAAATATAGTAGAACAGGAAGAAAAAAAGGTAATGTTCATGAAGATTTGAAGAAACAGTAAGACCTTTAAATTTCTTTGTAAATAGTAAAAAGCATTTGATTGTGTGTAAAGTTTCAGACCATTTTCCAAAAATAATTTACCGTAAGGAGACAACGTCAGTCATAAATGAAGGATCCCTAAAAAAGGTCAAAGGTCAGATGCAAAAAACGAATTTTAGAAAATGATTTTACTCCTAAATATATATAAAATATAATTTTTTAAGCTGTAAATTCACAATTAGTCCTATAGAGTTAATATTCTACCTACCTACCTACCTACCTACACTCTAAGCCCATATACGTTGATTCAACCTAAAAAAGTTATGGAAACTCGTTCCCCTAAAAAAGTTAGTTTCGTCTTGTTGAACAAGCAAGAGATTTTACGTTGAAAGTACTTGACCTTTACATATAATTATATTGAAAACTTTTAGTTATTTGAACTAACATTATCTGTTATAATAACTAAAATGTATTCATTTAGGTAATTTAAAATACTAAATTGTACTTAATTTCTTGTTATGGTATTTATTTTATTTGTTATGTTTTTTTTTCTTTTCTTCAGAATTTAAAATGCACAATAAGCCACCAAAACATACATCTTACAAGGATTTATTTGAATTTACGAATTCAACATTCTTACATAACAGAATATTAATTAATTATTGCTTTACTATTAGGCATAAAAATTTGCTAAAATCTGAATAGGCACACTGTGATCACTTAGACTTCAAAACTCATATTTTATTACATATTTTACAACATTATTATGTTGCATAAACATTTGCCTAGCTGTTTAATATAACATGTAAACATTAGCCAAGAGGCAAAAATATACAAACTGTGAATAGGCATAAAATGTACTCGTAAAATGTATTACTATGCTCCAAAAATTTTTTACGAATATACAAAGTTTACATGAAATGAAGACGTGAACGTCTTATATGGCAAGTTGATTTGACAGTGCCAAAACTTTGCCTTTTAGCTCCTTATTACCAAAGCATAACATCACCTGCTGAATGAAATGAAATGTCTTGGTCATACACTTGGTCAAGATGCACGGCATAGGTCAATCCAAAGAGAAGACACATAGCCTGAGGCAGATTCTCCAGATTGTCCATCACAACATTCCCTTCTAAAATAATTCCCACAGAGGATGGATGGAGGTGGAAAGACTGTGCCACAGCTTCACTTTCTTTGGTTAGGATTCCAAGTGGTACATGCTGAAATGACTCCTCATCAGCAGAAGACTGGATATGAAAGTGGAAATTAGGGAAAAAAAATAGCCGTCTAATATTCTTTAAGATTAATTTTTAACAAACATGTTTCTCTTTAGTTATCTGCATGTGCTGTGTGAGTGATTTGGGAAGTTTTGTCAATTATGTGCA
>JAUCMU010000046.1:11772084-11787510 GCA_032275025.1 Enteromius treurensis | reverse complement strand
ATATATATATATATATATACACACATACACACAATTTTTTTTGCAACATGTTTTTTTTTTTACTCTCAACTATTTTGCCTTTAAAGTGTGTTAAGCTTTAGGCTATATATAAGCCTGCCATAAGCCTTTTTTCGTTCAGTTAAATGCTAGTATTCCGGTAGTTCCGGTCATTGAATTTGGTTGGTCATCAGTAGAGCCATTGAAAAACACGTCTTTTTAACGGCTTTCGTCGCCAGATGTGGCAAATGGATGAGTGATTAGTTTGGATGGTTTTGTGTAATTATTCCTTTAATTCAGCGACACTGCTAACATGTTGTATAGAGACGGCTGTTTCCGCTGTGTCTTATTTTGTAATATTTTTGTTTGTGGACAAAACTAGACAATGTCTGACAATACTGGAATTAAAACGTAAGTTCCCAATATCTACTAACTGTTACTAGTTTATTACATTGGTGTATAAAGGCAATATCCCAACTAACGTTAGCAGTCTGTGATAGATTTCTGAAATAGGAAACCGGATGGTCATAATTAGGGGCTGCACGATGAGTCACATGAGATATTCATGCGTATCTTGTCAGTAAATCGGTTCTGTAATGAGCTGTGAGTGTTCACATGAAGCGGCATTTCCTACATACACAGAGCCGTAGTTCACTACAAGCTGCGCAAAAACATTCGTTCGTAATCGCGCGATTATAAACGTGGCTTTCCTCTGCACGCACGTGATGAGTAATGACCAACCGTATTTAAATATATCGCATGTGATTTATAACGCAGCCAAATATCATTGTAGTTTTATATAAATGTTTAATACACACACACACACACACACACATATATATATATATATATAATGAAAAGATTTTACATTTAACATAAATGTAATTTTTACACTCCTGAAAACCCCCCACATAGCAGTCTAGGTTTCATGACCCTTTCACGTACTTGCTGTGATTGACGCTGTCCTTTCCCACAGTGGCCTTGTTTTTAGGTTGAGCACAGAAAGGTCAGTTTTGGGGATAAGTAACGAGTAAATCATTAACCTCTCTTTTCTAGAGGTGCCTATGTGTACATGGACAGGGGCAGATCCTAATAACTACAGAGCAACAGAGATGGTAGGAGCACAAATAGAAGGACTGTGGGAACACACAAACTACTGGAAACATCTCACCCGTTAACCTATGTAGTGTAAGTACACTTGGCCCTCTTGTGAAAAAGAATTAGACTTTAGCACACTGTTTTTTTATAAAGTACTTTTTTATTAAAAAAATATTATGCTTAAATTCAAATCGAATGTAAATGATCTAATGTAGTTTGTTATTTTAATTTGAACTTTTTTGGACTTAAGTAGGATACCTTTATATGTAATTTAATGATTTATTTTCTTTGAAATAAGATTACCATGTACTGCCGAATGTACTGATAAGATTTTATAGGAAACTAAATGTACTAAATTAGGTAATGCATTTTTGTTAAATTTATTTAAATGTGGACTTTTTGACACGATCAAGGCTAAAGCACTTCCTTATACGTAATTTTAGACATTTTTCAATATGGTTAGTGAAATGAACTGATCAGGGATTATAGTAAACTAAAATGTACTTTAATGTAATTTCTGTTGAAATTTGTGTTTTATGTATTCAAATATATTTGTAAATACATTGTTGCAATTCAGTGCCTTTAAAATGAATTACCTTTATATACAATATTGAATTAACACAGTACGTTTTAAATTAGTCAAGTACTTTATAAGCAATCTAGTAGCTGGAGGGTTAGTTCACCACAAAATGAAAATGATGTCATTAATTACTCTACTCAACCGGTAGGACCTTCATTCATCTTTGGAACGCAAATGAAGATATTTCTGATGAAATCAGCAACATAACTAAAATGTTCCCAGCTCCAGAAGCATAGTAAATGCATTGGTAAAACAGCCCATGTGACATCAGTGGCTCAACTTCAGTACAGCAATGGTATGAGAATACTTTTTTTAATGCAAAGAAAACAAAAAGAACATAATTTACTCAACCGTTTTCTTTCCCCTGAGTTACGTCTGCCTTTTTGGAGAGTATCACAATATATATACGTATTTGATGTAATCAGCCTTGTTTACATTCAGGAGGAAAGCACGCGCATGTATTTAATCTGTGGTTGTTTACGCCGAGGGGAATGTGTACGCATACGTAGTGATACTCTTTAAAATGGCGGAGTAAATTATATTCACTTTTGTTTTCTTTGCTCAAAAAAAGTATTCTCGTAGGGGTCGCAAAACTGAGCTGAGCTACTGTTGAGCTACTGATGTCACATCCTGCTTTACAGATGTATTTGTTACGTTTCTGGACCTGGATAATTCCAGTATGGCTGTCTATAGAGGGTCAGATAGTTCTCCTATTTCACCAAAAATATCTTAATTTGTGTTCCGAAGATGAACGAAGGGCTTACAGGTTTGGAACGACATGAGGCAGAGTAATTAACGACAGAACATTCATTCTGGGGTGAACTAACCCTTTAACACATCAAAAATAAGTGTATTTTAAAACATGGTAAATGCACTTGTGCATGAAAGTGTGATGATACAGTAAATGTCATGAAAGTATTCTCTCTTTAAATACACCTTAGTGGCTTTTTATTCATTCATATGCTATCTGTAAGCAGTTTAAAGAAAAAATATACTTTTAACATCTGATTAACACTAAAAGTGCACATTCATTACAATTAAGCACACTTTTTCACAAACAGAAAAATGTATTTATTTATCTGAAGTTTGTATAATTTTTTTTTTTTTTTTTACAGTAATTAAGCGGAAGTTTTTTTTTTTTACATTTGGAGAACCCGCACATCCAGTGGGCAACATGGGGATAGCAGCGCTGGAGCTGATGGGTTTCTTTTTTGGCCTCTTTGGCATGCTTGGGACCTTTGTGGCCACTCTTCTGCCGTATTGGGCAACGTCCGCACACGTGGGTCCCAACATTGTGACGGCAGTCGTCACCATGAAAGGTCTATGGATGGAGTGTGTGCACCAGAGCACCGGAGCCTTCCAGTGTGAGACCTACAACACGCTTCTAGGGCTCACCACTGATCTCCAAGCAGCCAGAGCCATGATGGTCATCTCCTCTATCTTTTCCGTCATGGCCTGTGCGGTATCCACCATCGGCATGCAGTGCACCGTCTGCATGGATGGCTCTTCAGTCAAGAGCAAGGTGGCTGGGGTAGGTGGCTCCCTTTTCCTCCTGGCGGGGCTCTTGTCATTGATCCCTGTGTCTTGGAAGACCCATGAGGTGGTGCAGACCTTCTACATGCAGAACACGCCAGCCAGTCTAAAGTTTGAGATAGGTGACTGCCTGTACGTGGGCTTGGCTTCTTCGCTCTTGTCTATGCTAGGTGGAGGGCTGCTGAGTGCATCCTGTTGTGATGATTTGGACGGGAGCAGGGGAACCAGACGCCATTACCCCTACCCTGACCGCACCGGACAGCGTGGGCCATCCCATTTGATGCCCTACCATCCAGCCACGCTACATTCAACCACAAACCCCAACCTTGCCAACAAGAACCAGACCCTTAACAGTCATACCAGCACTAGTACCCACTCCACTATGCCAGCTCAGAATTCCAGGAAATCGGCTCGGCAGAACACAGCGGCTGGGTATGACGTCACAGGCTATGTTTGAGGATTTCTGTTAGTCGTTCTGTACCTAAAAGCACTCAAGCGATTCTTATATACTTGGCTTTTGGTTTCTCTTTTCAGCATACAGTACATTGCTGTTCTTCTTCTGAAAGTTTAACAGTTCAAAATAAACAGCCAAGATGGGCTTCAATATGGATGGTCAGAATCATATGTAAATATGCAAAGCTAATATTTGACATTGACTTTTCAGCTGCCCTCTCATAAAACACTGTGTCTGTTAACCTTGTTAAGTGCCCTTAAAAATATTAACTGTTTTTTTTTTTTGGTCATTAACTGGTTGCATTCACACATAGTATTTTTGCAGTGTTATTGTGTGTTTTTAAAATATTGTTTTAATTTGTTAAATACAGCAATCTTTATTTTGTTATTGCATTTATACACACTCACTTGGGATTTGGGTTGTTTATTAGTCTTTGTCCCCAAACTTTTTTCCTCTAGTTTTGTTGTACTCTGCAAACTTTTTAGAAAGGCTGGCATCTAAAAAACACGGAAGCACCATCATAGCAGCACTGGAGCACTGGATGTTTGGATCCAGATCCAAACATCTGGATAATTTCTAGTAAAAATGTTGAAGGATGTGTTTTGATCAAGAGGACAGAGACTATATTTTGTAGTTATGAGTTAAAAAACAAAAAAAAAGTATGCTGGGCTCTAGCAGGAGTTTTGAAAGCAAGGTCTAGGGCCCCTTTAGTGGGGCGACGAGTGAGTAAGAAAAACAATGTAAAGTTAAGTGAAATAAATATATTTTAAAATAGTAAACAAATAATACAGTACCTAAATCTTAAGAGTGAGACAATATACAATATAATAGTAAAAATATTTTTCAACTAAGATTTTATATATTTATATGACACACTTTTAAGTGTAAATAAGGATGGCGTTTATAAAAGAAACAAATTTACTCACACAAAAATGATCCCATTTTCATGGCATTTAAAATATACAAAGTAATGCTTAATAATGTTTAATTAGCATTCAATTTTAGTTTAAATTAAAAGTGTGTGATCTTGGGTCCTGTAAGTGGTCACCACCCCCCCACCCCCAAATGTTATTACCAATTTTGTAATGACAATTATTCCATCAAATTACTTTCAAACAGCTAGCAATAAGATCTAAAATACTGCGTTTATAACGAGTGCATGTCACATAACATGAACGTATATTATTATTTTTTAATAGGAGTAAAAGAACCGACCTGTTTAATGGAATTTGGAGATGCTTTTTATTAATGTCAGTGCTAGCAGTGATCGAAGAACCCTATTTTACTAAGAATAAATTAAAAAGTTATGTTTTATGATTTAATTGGGCTCATGTAAATTTACATGTCTTTTGGGTGGGCTGAGCTTATCTTATGTACTCATGTAGACACACACACAACAAATGGGTCATTTTTGTTTCCCGTAGACATTCTGTGCTGGCAACCACAATCAAAGCCATATGCTGTATTTAAATTGTTTATGCTGAGCTGATGTTATCATTTTAAACAAATGATTTACAGTTAAAAGCACTTGAAGCACTCCAGTTGAAACGAGACTGCATTGATTTTAACATCGTTTTAATGTGTTACTAAGTGGGAAAGCAGAGTGGCAAACATCACACTGAAATGTAATTGGCGAGTCCTGTACATGTAGGGTTCATTGACTTCGAGCACAACCTTGGTAGAGCTGTGCTGCTGATTGTAGAATCATCCTAGAATAATATTGGTTTTATTCGGTTTTTTTAGAAGTCCATTTATGGCTCATGAGTCAGGACATAACGTGTACCAGGCCGTTTTGGCGTCTTGTATTCAGTAATAGAGAAATGGTGACATCTGTTGGTGAACAGAACGAATTACAATTTCTCGAAATGCTCGTTTTGGGAACTCAACGTGATTTTATTTCCAAATAAATACCATGTGAAATCAGTCATTTACAATATTATTAACAAATAATTATTTACAACTTAAAAAAAAAAAAAAAAGCCTATGCAGTTCAACAGGTTTCTCATTGCAGGATGCTTCATCTTTTTTGTACTGAAGGGGTGTTGGGATGTACCGAGGGTTCATGCGTCTGTGCATCCGTTTCTTTACTTCTCTCTCTGCCGAACTCAATGATCAGTGGCTTTTCAAGCAGCTTGTAGCCATTTAACAAGTCTAGAGCTGCCTGCGCACATTTGATATCTGTGAAACACAAAAAGGAAGTTAATCCAGATGTTACATTACAGGGCGTTCAAGTTTCAAGAGGTTTAGTTTCTATATATTTCCCTTCCAATTAAGGTCCGGACAATCCTTTTTTTGAGAATAGTTAGAAATTACTTTCTAGGCAGCAGCAGTACTTAGTAAAAGGAAATGTGTGACAGATAAATATAACTGTTTGCTGAATTCTCGTTTTAGCAAAAATGCTCATTGTATTTCTGCTACTGCTAAAATACCCATGTCGATGTAGCTCTAGTCCCACTATGGTGAAGCAATTCACATGAAGCAGAAAGGGCTTGAATGAAGCACGTTTAGCTCTACATTAAAAACATGAGGATATAGCACTGAAAGATCATGACAACCAATGGCTAAGTGCTTGTGATGTGAAGAGATCTGTTGTTTGGATGCATTTAAAATGGCATTATGTCCTGTGAATTGAATTTAAGCCCTATATGCTGGCTTGTTGTGGGTGATAATAACGCATCTTTTGTTAAGTCTTTCTCTTACCAGAGAATGTAATAAAAGCTTGGCCCTTGAGTCGGCCAGTCAGCAGGCGGTACAGAATGGGTTGTGTGTCATCTTTCTGAAACCTTGAAAAGAGAGAAACCAGCTGAGCCAGTGATGCCCGTGGACTCATGTTCTTTATGCACAGAACCTACACACACAAGAGGGAGAGAGAGAGAAATGTATTCTGATATCTCAAAATATCAATCAAAATAAAGAAATGAATGATTTTCAAGTATGTGTTTTCATGATCAAAAGTGATAGTAAAGACGTCCCATTTCAAGCAAACGTTCAACCAAGAGTTTTGAGAACAGAAATATATTAGGCATCACAACTTGAGCACCAAATCAGATATTAGACAGATGTCTGGAGGATCATGTGACAATAAGGCCAGGAGTAATAATGCTGACAAATACAGTTTTGCCATCACAGGATGTAATATTTCACAATATAACCATTTACTCATTTTTTTTAATACAAAAAGAGCTTTGATGGCAATAATGGGGGGCGGGCGGGGAATAAAAAAAACAAACAAGTTTGGACTGCATTTCTAAAGCTGTTATCCACACTTACTTTAGATGGCGTTCCTCTCTGGTAGTTCTTAAATCGTGGAATATTCCGTATACCCTCTTCAGTTTCTCGGTTGATCTTTATCTCTTCATCCAAAATGTCCTCTATCCTTCCACTCACTGTAACAGGCCCATCGTTGCATTGGGCAGAAGCTGCACTCAGTGTGCCAATGGACTGGCTTAATGTCACTTTAACAGGTATAACTTGAGACTGAGGTTGGCTGACAGAGTCTGGCACAGGGCTTGGTTCTGTGCATACGTGTCCGTCTTTGGTTGGGGGGTGAGTTTGTGATTGTACTGCTGTAGAGCTTGGTGATTCACACTGGATATCAGTGACAAATTCTGGCTGAGGCAAACTCTCTGAAATGTCAGCAACATTTTTGTTGCGGTCTTCAAGAAAGTCTTTGTAGAAATGGTCTATTGCGCTGGTGGATGTCGCCCCCTGCTGGCTGACTGGTGACGCTTCCTCTATGAATAGAAAAGGCAGCTAAGTTAAACAGGTATGAATAGTGCCGAAGGGTAAAACTATTTAGTACTACTGTTTTAACCTCTGTGGTAAAGGGCAGTGAGGAAGCTGCAGCGGTCACTTCCTTGAAAAAGAGCCTTTTCGATTTCCATCTCTCTACGGGAAAGTGGCCGACTGCTTGAGAAGCGCTGTGGTCTGGACAGCAGCTCTGCATGTGCTGCCATTTTATCCCGGATGGCCTGCAGACGCTCATTCCTCACCTCAGGTGCCACACAAACCCCTCTCCCCTGAGGAAATTATATATTGCATCCTTTAGATTTCTCACTTTCCTTACAATTCAATATCTCACTGTTTAGAACATGACAAGCTAAACTTAAGATCCAAATTATGATAAGTGCAATCAGACCTTCCAAGAGCTTTCTGGTTGATCTCTGCATCTCCATAACTCTATCTCGGCATCTGTAAGACCCAGCTCTCTTAAAGTGGCCAGCTCCTGATCGCCGTCCTGCAAAGCCTGGAATTGGGACAGACTCCTCACACCAGCTGCCTGTTCCCCAAATGGCTTGTATACTGCTGCAGGAGCAAAGCATTTCTTCTTTGCGAAACACCTATAACAAATGAATATGAAAATGTGTAATGGAGGTAAATTAATAAACAGGCACAATAAACAATCATATAAAAATGAACAAATATTAAACTATTTATGTTCTAAAAAACATAATTCTGAACAATAACCAACAGAGACCATCCAAACCAGCATTCTTATTAATAGTTAACTTACTGGTCAATGTTTACATCTGTGTCTAGTTGCTGCAGCAGCAGATTGTGTAGTTGTCTTTGGCCCTCTGTCTCTTGTTCTTCGGGGATGGGCACATCATCACAGGCGTGACGAGTAATACTGTAAAAAAACAACACATTTCTGTTTTTTTTTATCTTTTTATCTGTTTTTGTACAGATTTTAATTTTTACAGTTTTTGTTTGCTTTTTCAGCCATTACACTATCCTGATTTGTAAATACAAATTAAGTGATACATTTTAATTATAATTTTGGCATTTTATTGCACTCCTGAGGTATATGATCGGCTGAAAATGATCACTTTAATGACTCTATTTTAACATTTTAGTTTTTTTATGTTTAACGGTAAAAGACATTTCTAAAATGATTTGATTGGTGGAAATGGTCGCAATTAAAGTTTTAATTTCCATTCCCCCCCTTTATTTTCACAGTCGTATCAAAACAATCAATGAAAACGCGCTCGCGCGCAATCACACAATACAAATATCTTTTTTTTTCAAATGCAAGAACATCTAATCATTAAATCAACATGCATAAATATTAAAACTGCAGATACGTAAAACAATCGGACACACTAATGTCAACTTGACTTGCAAAAGGCTAGGGATGACTAACGTTAGCTTTAACAGCGGCGCTTTTTTGTCTACCATTAAAAGAATAAGCATTTCAATGACAGAATGTGATCATAGTTTATTATTGAAGCATTTTCAGATACAAATCAAACACTGAAACACTAAAAACCACCTTTCGTTTTCACCCTTACCGTTTCATGTTTACACTATGACCACACTTCCTGTTTCAACAGGAAAGACGCTTGGACAGAAAGGATCATGGGAGCTGTAGTTTAAATCAATTGAAAAGTTAGGCACAATCTCAGTAATTTAATACTGTAGGGTATCACAACGTAGTATGACAAACAAATTTAAATGATAAATAAAACACGTTTTTATTTAATTTATTTTGGTCTATTAGCAAATCTCACACAATTAAAAATACATCAGCCTCACTAAACAACTCTTCAGTTTCACAAACACTGAAGCTAAGGTAAAACAAAGGTAAATTTCACACACACACACACACACAAAAAAAAGTTATTTTATATATATCTAATGTCCTTTGTTTATTCAATGGGTGCTGAATACAACTTTCACCCTAGCAACTAATGTAAGGAATCTAAGCTGCAAAAACAAGTCACACCGTCGTGGATTTACGTCACAGCCATGAGAACATTAACATATGATCGCCCACATTTATGGCCCACCCAGTCATGGAGAGACTAAAAGGAGGTTAATAGTATTATTTCTTAACGTTAGGTCCAAAGAAGAGCGCATTAATTTCGTCTACATTAGATGTGGGGGAAATCCGTCAAACGCTGTGCCATGCCTGGCTGTAGGATCGAGCCCGTGTCCCTGCACAGCCTCCCAAAAGATCCCAACATCAGAAACGAATGGCTAAAGTTTCTCTTTACCGAGGTTCCTGATCGTTACAGTCCTACATTAACAATCTGCTCAGCGCATTTCAGTCCAGACTCATTTGTGAACCGACCACAGTTCAGTGCAGGCTATGCAAGTAAACTTTTACTGAAGGAAGGGAGAGTTCCGACTATATTGGACCCGACACCAAACCCGCAGTCCGTAAGTAATATTTCCTAATTTTTTACGCGTGAGAAACCAGTCTGTATTGGCTTTTTGCTTCTTATTGCTTCCTGTCCTTTCACACGCTTAACTTCCTATTTAAATAGGAAGTGAGTGTAAGTAAAGTGGATTATGGGAAATGTAGTTGAAACTATTGAAAAGGGTAAAACATTTGAGATTAGAGCTTTAAAATAGATTAAATACGTATAGAAAGGCTCGTCCGCTATGTAGCCATCACATTTCGTGGCATTCTCATTTAAACAAATTTAAAATAACGTCTGCATCCCTTTTTGTTTGTTTGTACTTATTTAAAAAATGCATTTTAAACGGTCTCTTATAACAGATTTGTCCCTTACCGCTTCATGTTTCCCGTAGCACGGAGGCTTCCGATTATCATAGGAAGTGTAGTTTTAAAGGATTATGGGAAATGTAGTTGGAAACTGGGGGAAAGACATAACAGTACTACATGAAAGGAATGTTATTCATCAAGATCCAATAATTATTGGTAATTATAGAAAATAACTTTCAATCATGAGCGGAAAATGAATCAAAACACAAATGCAGGGGCATGAACATGGTTTTATGCAAATAACCCTCAAAGTGTGGTCCTTTTGCAAGGGACTCATTAATATTGTGATTACAATATATATATATATATATTGTATTGTATATATTTGTATTGTTTGGTTTTAGGTTGACATTATCTTGTTTGACTCAGACTATCAGTGGAATAAAATAACCAATGTTAATTTCCTCATTTCCACAGATGCAGGATGAAATTGTAATTGTGTCCCTTATAATGGCCTTTTGGACCCCAGTTTGAGAACTCTTGCAAGACGCTTATCTTTATACAGCTAATTATAATAAAGGTTCTGCATTTTAGACTAAAATGAATAATAAAAAAAATAATAAAAAAATAAAATACCACTACCGCGGCCCTAAATAAAGGTTTTGTATGTTTTAGCTTAATTTTGTCACCAATCTATGGCTAAACAATCATCCATTCTCACAGCAACACAACAACAGTCAAGGCAAACAATGAATGTACATATGGAGCATCATCTCGAACTCAAAAAAACAGCACAAAAGTTCAGCTCTGAATATCCGGTGCAACTTGACGTCATTAGGTGAGGTGACACGGAGTGCGATGATGGTTCTGAGGTTCTGTTATCTCGGTGGCACGTTGGGCGCCGCTGCTGGTTTGGGCTACACACACACACACGGGCTGTGATTGACACAGTGAAGGGGTGGGGACGCAGGGTGGGGTCAGCAGCAGGGAGAGGCGGAGGAGAGACTCACAGCTCGAGCCCAACCCTGAAACACGGCAACAAACACACACTGAAAGACGAGCGGGTCGACGGAAAGAGGGTTTATTTCTCGACGCCGGGGATATGATTTCTGTGATCCGCCGAGGCAACGAGCGCAGCTTTCTCCTCTAATACCGAGGTGGAAAAACTGACATCGAGCTCACTGTTATTCAAATATCACCCCGCCCGATCCGATCGACCCCCCCTCCACTCCACCCCTTCACCGCCGCTTAGATACCGAGATGCACACGGAGACTCGGAACAAAAAAGTAAGTCCGTTTATCGTTCGCTATCGACTCGTTTGGCAACGCAGCCGGTTGCTTTTGACGGCTGTCGCTGTCCGATTTCCATTCTGCAGGACTCCGCCTGAGTTCCTCATCTATGAGCAGTCACCCGGTTTCGGTTTGCTAGCCGTTAACCGTAATGAGCCGATAATATCTGAGCTGCTGGGCGATTACTTCACTCCTGTGCATGCGGCTCTGAACCCGTGTTTATCCAAACGCCTCCTAACCAGAACGCTGGTGCATTTGAAATACTTGTGCAACTTGTGACAAAGTCGGTGTGTGGCACATCTGTCAAAGCCGTCGCTTATCCGCAGTGCTGTTTTAAAGCGGCGAAGGCAGGAAGGAAGCGCGCCGAATGCAGCTCGCTGGAGAGACACCATCTTAGCAGCTTTCTTAAAGGGACAGCAGCCTTGCATTTGCATGGGATGAAGAATTTCTCTTCTGTTGTTGCTGGCCTGTGATGCTCTATGCTATTGCCTTTTGTTATCCTCTTTCAGTTGCTAAATACCAGTGCATTGTTTAACATAAAACTGCAGCTTGTTTAGGGCTGTAGGCTACTGAAAACTCATGTACATCCCACGATGCCAAGTAAGGAGGGGGTCACATTTGCAGTGTATTTGAATCTGTTTGTTTTAGCTGCACAGAACTATGTACTATAACTTTTAAATGGGGTACACTAATATCAAGAAAGGGCTGCATGTGTAAGATCAGTGCGAGCAGGCATATAGCAAAGGGTCTTCGATTTAAAGGGGTTATTTTGTGATTTGTTTGATTGGTTGGTTGCGTTTCAGAATGAATTGGCAGTTATGCAACAGCCGCACAGACAATGGCCATTATTCTGAATTGATTGGCCAATCAGAGAAAAAAACTAAAAATAAATAAATAAATATATATATGTTATACATGCATTTAAAAATGGATGTTGGATACTATCACCTCGTCTCAGTTAATTGGCCTGATCCAAATATTAATCCATTACTGCAAAGCAGCATTGTTAGGAATGCTTTTAATGATTACATATTCAAAATATTGTATGATTTTGCAAAAAATAATTTGCAAGCACCCAGCTTATTAGATATGTTTAGCAGATAGATATTAAAAAGGCCAAATATCTTGTCTTTTTGATCCATCCCCATAAAGATCTATATTAATCTATATTCCTAGACAGGCTAGCGCCATATTTAATTTTTGACAGAAAAGCACACATAGACATACAGTTCAATCTAAGGACTGGACTGTTTTGTTTAGCTGATGAAACGTCTTTCTATCCCGTACAAACTCATTTCACCCGCATTAGATTCAAAGTGCCGTCTAATCTGACTGAGCTTAGTTGCATCTTTTAGCGTACTCTACCGCTGTAGAGCTACCTGTTGGCCCTATTTAATGTAATTGTACACCACTTTTTGCCTTTTAATATGGCATATGCTGCAACTGAACACATTTTTGAGAGCAGAGTCTCCTCAGAGTCAGGGAGGCGAGTGGACTGAGACATTATCATTGGAGGAACAGAGAGTGCTCTGGGTGTGCCAGACAGCTAGTAATCATTAACCTCTATGGACAAACTTTGGTCGAAGTGGTTACACACTCAGCTACCCTCTGTAGGTCTCAGCCTTTGGGATTTATCAGGGTGACATCGTTTCAGGAGGGTGTTATAGGTTGAGGTATCCATTGGCAGCCCAATCAAGCAAGCCAGCTAGCAGGAGGAGGGGGTGATGTAAAGTGCATCTGTTTTTAGAAGTTGAGACAGTTAGGGACTGCCACTGTCCTAGAGCACAGTTATTTTTAGGGTGCAGTCGGCCCTGGGTGTGACTGAGGTTGTGTTTTTGCAGGGTGGCAGCGGTGCACGCCTAGCAGTCCCTCTCACTCCCTGTCTTAAATGGCCTCTTGTGTTATTGACTGCACTTTAGCGTCACACCCTTGACCTGTCCTAAAGCTTAGCTCAAAAAAGTGCAGCAGAAATTAGTCAGTGTTCTGTTTTGTATGAACTTGATTCTGTGTAAGAAGTAGGACACTTCCTCATTAGATGTTTGAGGTAAGTCAACAATAAGGTGCAATGTCTCAACATCACATGCTTTGTTGACCATTGTCACCCTTAAAAACCCATTATTTGTTCTCTATTCTCAAGAATGTTAACCATATCATGAAGTTAGACAAGCTGCTAATAGGACATTGTGCCACTGACGCCTTCTGTTTAGGCCTTATTCTCCATACAGTGTATGAATATAAAGGTGGGACAGTCCAGCTTGTTTTTATGATCCACTAATACAAGGTCATAAAAGACTCTCACACTTAGTCAGGTGTAAAACCCTTTATTTTTCTTTCACCCTACCGCCTGGGGTCAACGTTAGGCCTTTAGTTCTGAGGTTTTTCCTGTTGTTTATTGCATAGTCCTTGCCAAAGGTATGCATGCTTTTGTGAATGCATTAAAAACTAAAGTATATTTGGGGTTTAATTGACAAGCTTCTAAAAGGTGCATTCACATTTTTGCACATATTGTCGAACAGCATCATAAGAAGGATCAAAACTCTTTTCAATGCTGTGGGGTTTTATAAGGGACTCAAGCCTTTTTATATTCTCGAGTAAAATACGTTGCATATATTCTCAAGGAAATTACAAATGAATCAGCCCTCTGTAGATATGGCAGTTCACTAAATGCAATAATCCAGGCCTAGTTTGAGCTCAAAATGATGACAATTTTAGGACCTTTGACTTCAATATTACCATCTGTCCCTTTCATTCCATTCTGTTTCTTCTCATCTTGGTTTCTGATAAGTCTACATTTTATACTAATATCCTCCAATTTTAGCCCACTGGCTGAGCAACAGTACTGAAAGGCCCTAAATATTAAGTTAGTGAACTAAATGGACAAATTTAAAGTTATGTTTTTAGTCCTCCATTTTTAACTCTGCTTTAAAGCAGAGTTCACAACCCATTTTACATCCGTAATTACTTTTGAAAAGAGAGTATCTTTTTAGTAATGACATAATAGGGTGGAGGGGGCTCGAGTCCCTGCTCCTTTAATCACGGATGCTAACGTGCCCTTTTCAGTCTGGAATATGTGCCCCTGGACCATGATTTTTTAAGAATCAAAAACCTGAACCGCGATTGTGCCCTAGCAACCTCGCTTAGCTCCTGACCATTCAGAGGTTTGTGCGTGCCACTGACCAATACTAGTACCAGTACATCTGTTAACTAAACAAATTAAGCCATGTCATATGATTAATATGTTTTTAGTTCCTCTGTTTGCATGATATATCAATTAATCCCACAATGGGGAAATTTCTTAGGAACAGCAGCAACAGTAAAAAAAGACAGTGTGGAAAATTGCCATTGTATGACTCCTTTAAGGATAGATGCACTTTTATTGACTACTTTTTGACTGCAGCCATTATAAAGCTTGGAAGAGCAATTTTAAAAACAACTCCATTTGGAGTCTAAAAGAAAAGTCATATCAAACAATCAGTCAAGTCACTTTTATTTATATAGCAGTTTTAACTATACAGATTGTAGCAAAGCACTGAACATGATCAAATATATATAATATATATAAAGAGTGATGGTAATGTATAATGACGAGATTAAACTATTTATTTATTAAATGCAGACATGGTCTCTGTAATCAAAATGACAATAATCACTAGAAATGTGGTGGTGCCTCCAACTAAGCAAGCCAGAGGCGACAGCGGCAAGGAACCAAAAAAAGAGAATGGAGAAAGAAAAAAAAAAACTTGTGAGAAACAAGGCTTAGTTGGGGCCAGTTCTCCTCTGCCCAGACGCCCAGCACCTAATTTCCATTTACATTTTTAAGCGCATGTCAGATTGTGCAAAGGACACAGGGATCTAGGTGTTCTGTTCTCCAAATAAAGATCATCTCTTTGTGCTGGTACACCATCTGATCTGGATACGAACTGAGAAACAGAATAAGAGAGAGACGGACTAATATTAGCGTAGAGGCCATTCTTTTTACGATGTAACGAGTACATCATGTGTTAAGGGGAGTGTTCCCGGTTC
>JAUCMU010000046.1:11743074-11765627 GCA_032275025.1 Enteromius treurensis | reverse complement strand
CATAACAAAACTGTATTTTGGATGAGATTAAACGTTTAACAGTATGTATGTATGTATAAATATATATATATATATATACACACACATACACACTCACACACACACATATGTATCTAAAAATAATGATATTATATTGACCGCCAGCTAAGCTCCGCCCACTTGCTCAGACAAGCTTTACAGAATGTCCCGTAGGAACAGAGATTTCTGTGAACAGCACAATTTGCTGTAAAATGGGCTCATAAAGTGATTAAAATCGAACGGATTATACTTATGAGACTGGAAAGCACACCATTATATTGCTAAACTGCCATAACATGATTAAAACGGCAGAGAGTTTGAATCAGAACGGATGCAAATGCTTCTCACAGCCAGCTAAGCACAGACAAGACTCGTTTAATAGCCATTAACTAAAACATCTGTGCAAGAAATATCAAAATACTGGTACCTTCTATCACTACTCAATGCGAGGCGATGTATTAAGTTGGGTTTGGGAGTTAAAACGATCATCTAATGTCTAATAATAGAGTGCTGTAGGGATGGTGTCCCAGAATCAGCTCCTCCTGTTCCACCGTGCTGAAGTCAGTGTCTTTTTAGCTAAATGTTTAAAATAAGGTCTGTGATGAAGGGTGCAAAAATCTAAATATTAGAAAATCACCTTCAAAATTGTCCAAATTAAGTTCTTAGCAATGCATATTACTTTGCATATTTATGGTAGGAAATTTACCAAATATCTTCATGGAACATGATCTTTGCTTTTATGCCAAAACTCATTAGGGTATTACAAGAAAAATCAACAATTTTGACCCATATAATATATTTATTAGTGCTGTCAAATGATTAATCGCGATTAATCGCATCCAAAATAAAAGTTTTTCTTAACATAATATATGTGTTTATGCTGTGTTTATTTATTATGTTTATATTAAAACACACACGAACAGTATACATATATTTACATATAAATGCATTTATACATTTATTTTCTTATGTTTGATATTATATCTAAATATATTTAATTTATAAACAAAACATATTTTCATTAAATATATACATGCATGTATTTGTATATATATACTTAATAAATATACACAGTACATACAAATATATTATGTAAAGAAAAACTTTTATTTTGATTAATCGCGATTAATCTTTTGACGTTTTTAAGGGGGTCCTCATTTTTGAAGCACAAAATCATAAGTCGCAATATCCAGAGTACCATATAAGCTGCGTCCTCCAAAGGTTGCATTTGAAGGCTGCATACGTCGGAAAAGCTCATTTAAGAAAAGTAACCATTAAGTAAAAAAGATATTAGCATTTTACACCCAACAAAGAATAATAATTTGGTTAATTTGGTTACTTTTCTTAAATAAGACATCCTTAATGACGTCTGCAGCTTTCAAATGCAGCCTCCGAAATGAGACGCAGCTGTCATATACAAAAAGAAACCTAAAGATCTTCACAGCAACCTGTCAAAATAAAAGTTCTGTTTAATTTAAAGAAACTGACAAAATTATATATAAGATTATATTTCACGTAATGACAGTACTACTACTGGTAATATTATTAAAACAATATTATTTTCATTAAATATTAAGGAATATTTACCAGAGTTTTTGTCAAAAGTTTAATAAATCACTGTTTAATATCATAAGTTTCATGGTTTCAAGTAATTAGGCACGCAGAGTCTTAAAAAAATGTTAATGTAATCCAGGAAAAAAAATGAATGAATAGCCATCTGCTGTATAAAAACGTTGTGGTTTAGTATTTGTGAGTTCCACTTCAATACCACAGATCAAACATCTTTACCATATTAACATTAAAACTTACTTGACTGGATGTAGTTTGTTGGGCTCCAATATAGTAGTTCGACATTAAAAGACCTGCTGTAGTGTGCAGGGTTCTAGAAATAATCTCTACAGGTGATTCAAATTTAAAATTCAATAATTTTGCAACCCTAAAGAATTAACTTCTGTTGTTCACAGAGCTCATTTTCCGCAGTCATCCGAAAGCCAACGAAACTGGAGCATTCTTATACGGCAGCAACACTGGGATTGGTCAATAATAATTTTTCAGGCGGGGCTTAGCATTTGACTGACACTTTCCACAAGCACACATGTATTCTCACCTGTATCGCTCCTATATTCTCCATGAGCTGATCCGTGCTGGAGGCTCCGAGGAGCACAGAGCTCACACCTTCATTTCTCAGGCACCACGCTGGAGACGAGCAGCAAATATGTTGAACATACAGCATAAAGAACATCATACACAACACATGACACAC
Organism: Enteromius treurensis; assembly: GCA_032275025.1. NCBI lineage: Eukaryota > Metazoa > Chordata > Actinopteri > Cypriniformes > Cyprinidae > Enteromius > Enteromius treurensis. Next base: position 11,763,346 of record JAUCMU010000046.1, on the reverse strand, counting down.
TCTTAAAGCAAAACCTATCCTATCACCAAAAGATAAATGCTCTATTTAAAACAAAACATGTATATACAAATTAAGCCATTTCCAAAATTAACGCAGCTACTTCTCCCACTCCTACACACACTGAAGCATCTCACAAAACACACAGCAGTTGCCAGACCACTCTGTTACCATGGCTCCCAGCACCAGGACACACTGAGTGAGCTCAAAATCAGAGCTGCACGAGCTTATTTTTATTTTATTTATTTCGCAGGAAGATGAGCGATATCTGCAGGAGTGCAGAGGAGGTGAAGAGGAGCCATGCTGACCGCTGCCTTTCCCTAAACACGGTCCATGCAACATCGCCGCCACACACAGACAGGAAGGAAACTCTGTGGGGATTTGAATGCCTCCTGGGAGTTTGTTTGCGTGTGTGTGTGTGCCATCTGTGGCACTGTGTGTTGGCACTGCAGTGTGTTTACTGTACTGCTGTGTGCGTGTGTGCCTATAATACTGCGGCCATTTGGAAGCGTGTTCATATTTTTCAAGGCAACACTGTCAAACGCTGCAAATGAGATGAAACATTCAGCTCCGACGTTCTGGGTAAATCAACAGTGGATTTAATGGATTTTAACACTTTACCCCAAACAGATTGCTTTGTCTAAACACACACACACAAGCGTGGTGAATATAACTAGTATACAATCACACCAAAACTGTAACAAAGACAAATCATTAACTAGTGTTGGGGAGAAAATACTATTGCTACTTTTCTAGTATATTTTTGGTGATATAAAAACACTACATTAGTTTTATGCCACAATGTATTGCACAACAGTGAGTTGAACCAAAAATGAATGAGTGGGCTGATAAACATTTGATTACGTACTTGATTACATTTCAATCAGGGTTATTAAACTAGGCTTATTTTTAAACGTAAAACTGACTAACTATATAAATAATATTTTTAGCTATTTATTTCAGCAGCACTTCATTTAGTTTCTGCTGATGTATTAAACCAATTAAAACTTAAATTAAATTAATAAAATCTACATAGATGTATTAAAATAAACGTAAAAAAAAAAAAAAAAAAAAAGAATTTATATATATATATATATATATATATAAAAATCGTGCATTTAATGAGAAGCCCATAATTAAATATAACAATTATGACTAATTTATTGCTATTGTGTGTATATATATATAAAATCAAGTAATCAGTAAAAAGTAGTAACCGTAGATTGATGAGTATTTTAAAATGTAATTTAATCTAATTACCAGTACGTATATTTTTAAATGTATGTGTATAGCAAAAAAAAAATAAAAAATAAAAAAAAAATAAATAATTTATTTAATTTTATTAATATAGTAGTAAAAGTAATGTTTTAATAATATTCATCTTGAATTATTAATTTTAAATTAATTAATTAGCTCCTTTTGTTAGCAATTTACACCTTTATCAGAAGAGACGCTTCACTGCAGTTTAACTTCTTTACTTTAAACAACTTTACATCTTATTCATTTACAGCCTTCACCGGGATGTCAATAATACACTATGATGTCATCCCTTAAAATCATCTGCTTATTTACATGCGTGCGCAGTTCATTAACCCTGACAGCAGATCTGACCCACAGCACTATTTTTAAACGCACTGGCGGTGGTGTAAATGAGCAGCGGTGGCTGTGAATCGATTGGCCACGCACGTGCGGGGGAAGAGGGATCTGCACAGCCTGGGAGGGGCTGGCAACCCAGTAATGGGGTGTGAAATGTAATGTACGACTGCATTACAGGACAGGTGAGGGAAGAGAGCGTGATTCTCTCGGTTGCTGCTCTGGGGATTGAGGTCCTGTCAAGGTTTTTATTCCCCAGCGTCCCGCAGTCGATGAATCACAGAGGCTCTGCTGCCACGTACACGCTGCCAATTTATGACTTCTGTGAGGTCGGGAAGATGAGGGACTTCCTGAAACTTTATGAAGGGTATCAGACTGGGGTGGGTGACGACAGTTATGTGTTCTGCTATACCATTCATATCACAGTAGATACATTTGAGGGGTTTTGATCGAGCAGGACTGCTTCAAGTCATAATTTAAATCAGAGAGAGCGATAAAGAAGCACGCAATAATGTGAAAATATAGAACGGGACATAATCGGACAAAGAAGAATGAGCTTTATAAGAACAGGTACAAGTTTTGATGTGAAGCAATTTTTGCACAAAAGCCAGATTTTTTTATTTTATTTATTTATTTATTTTACACATTATTATTTTAAATCAAATGATTATCTAAAAAATTTACAATTTTGAGAATTATTTGTAGTAAAAATTTATTTTAAACAAAACAATTAAGAACACAATAAAATAATTACTTTTTTTGAATAAATGATTTTGATTTAATAATTACTAAACTACACTAAAAACTAAATATTTTTTTGTATTATTTGTTATAAATAACTTTTGATAAAACAGCTAAAAATAATATACCAACAAAATATTAATAATTAAATAATAATAATAATTATTATTATTCATTTTCTGGTTTATTTGCAATATATAATTTTGATTAAATAATTAATAAAAGTGATTAATGCAAAAAATATTAAAATAATTAAATAAGCAAAAACTATTACCACATAGTCTGATACATAAATTATGCTTTTGCTACATTTTCAACAAAAATAAAAAATATATTGTGTTACATCCCGTTACAGTGATCTAAAATCCTTTGTGATAAGACAACACACACACTTTATGAGTGTCTGAATCTGATGGTTTTTACTCTAACTGGACTATTACGATGTGCAGTAGACCGTGATCACGAGCTCTCAGCTCTTGAGATTGCATTACTGTACTTTGAAAGGATGTACTTTAAATCAAAGCGTCGCAGTCCTTATAAAAAGCCTCCGTTTCAGATCGTGCAGCACATATTTCTTTGAAACATTACACTCCTTTCTCTCTCTAAAGCATTACACAACACTTCCCATCTCAGATACCACACTGAGCATCATAAAACACTTTACCAAATCGATTTGAAACTATTATATTTATCCCTACGCTTAAGCAAGAATATGATGCTGGGAGGAACACTCTTCCATTAACAGCCTTAAACTAATGGCATTTGTTTGGTGAAGCCATCCGCAGACGGACAGACGCTTCCGCTCCGGCGGTCTGAGGAAGGGGAGGATGAGAGGGGGAGAGGATGAGCGAGGCACAGGACGGACGGACAGACAGACAGAAAGAGAGAGAGCGGCAGTGTGTCTTTGGGTTAGGCGTACCGATGGCTAGCTGTGGCAGCGTGCAGCCCAGCCGCTCAGCGATTGCCTGCAGCTCTTTCAGCTTCGCCTGCTGGCGTCGGCCCTCCTCGCTCAAGATCTTGTCCTTCAACCACTGGTAGCCCTGTTAACAACACAGCACACCTGCTCAAAAACAGGGGCCCACGCCTACAGTGGTGCACTTACACACACACACAAACACACACACACACACACGCTCTCGGACGTGTAACACTCAGCAGCACCTGTGTGGGCGAGGGCCTGTTTTTAAACACGTGACTCTCCACCCAAAAGCTCAAAAGAGCAGAGATAAACTCGCTCGGAGAACTTTAGGTGGTATAGAGACCTCATACACACACTCACAAACATGATCAGTTCATCAGTGACTTCTGAAAAAGGGGTGTTTGAAGAAAAATGTAGTATAAATGGTTTTGAGGTGTATTTAATTTATTTATTTTTTTTTCAGTTGATTAGCTAAAAATTAAACATTACTATCAATTTAAAGTCAACATGAAACACATTTGCAACTAATTGAGTTTGGTAATGCGGCACATTTCCAAAATAAATGATGGAATATGATTTATTACGCATATTAAATGTGTAAATACGCATTAATAATTCAAATGAACAGCATCTCAGTGTATCCCAAAGGTAGCATTTCTTATTTAATCTTAAAATAGATATTATTGTTGTATCTTTATGGGATTCACCTTAAAAACACATTAAAAATATAGTAAATAATTAATAAAAACACACACAAACACCACTAAAGCAATACACACATCAAAGCGTGTGAGTAAAAAAATAGATGTTAAATTATACAAAAAAAATGTTACAAATAAAATAAATATTAACACACACTTTATGTTTCAAGTAAATAAATTCTACAGTAATATTTCTTAAGAACAGGCTAAATAGCTATTTAACTACAGAGTAACTTTTGATTTGATTTGGACTTCATGTTGACTTTAAAGTACTGTACTGACTAGCAAAAGCATGTTTGTGTGTGTGTGCTTGACCAGGATAAAAAAAATCCAGCTTCAGGTCCATCATTGGTAAATATGAATTAACAGTGGAAAAGGACCAGTGTGGTCTAGTGATCTAAACACTCATGGGTCTCCGAATCCAGCGGACCCATCACTGTTCAGACCACCAGCACGGTTCTGCTATAGTCAAGTGTCAATCCACATGTATTATCAGGAATGATCGACAGTGTGACACAAGACTACAGGAGGAAGATGATGGGTCACAAAAACACCAATGAGCCAAAAACATGCGACTACGCTAACACAGAGCTCGGGAAATGGGTGCTTTTAGTGCGCACTTGAGTGTGTGGTTTAGTGTGCTTGAAAGAGATGATAAAACAAGTGCCAATCCTCCTCAGAGTTACCATAGAAACTCAATCATATAAAGAAATATATGTTGAAGATCAGGCGTGTGGATTCATGCCATCAACAACAAACACATCTACAGGAAAACACCAACTACAGAACCTGGAAGACACGGAACACATTCACATTAGAACACCAAACACCAAGGAATCACATATGAGGCCACTAATGTTTCCAGAGGACCAGGAGGAGGAGGAGACAGAGAGACTCGTGGGATATGTATTACCTTCAGTGAGGCGCGAGAGTAGGCCGGCACCCCGCTGTCGTATTTCCCTGAGATTATCCCACAGGCCAGTGGGGACCACGTCATCGCACCCACACCTGAAAAGACAGGTCAGACCCCAGTGAGAAGACACATCTGGTCAGGGTTTTTTTCTCAGGCTTGAGCGACGGGCGGCATCACTCACCGATCTTATGGAAGAGCTCGGGAAGCTGCACCTCCACTTTCTCCCTCTGGAACATGTGATACTCCGACTGTTCGCAGATGGGTGGGATCTGGTTGAACTGTCGGGCCACAGAATACGCTTCCTACAAAACACGTCAAAAAGCTGGAGTTAAAAAAGATGGGAAAATGGGATTTCTCTTGCTATTTTTAGATTGAATGTATGACTCCCCAGTCCATCTGCACCATGTATTGAGACTAAACTCTAAAACATCAACTGTAACTTTGTAGTCTGGAATCTGGAGTGAAAACCATAATACAAACGTCTTCAAATCAAGAGTCGGCTCTGAATCATTGAAACGAGGCCCAAAACAAGTAATGTCAATGTCAACATGAAACATTAGCATATTGTTTTCTTCATATTGTAGCTTATTGTGTGCGAAAAGTTGATTCTCGCCTTGATCTGAATAAAAATGTGAATTTATTCTTTGCCACGAGGTGCTGCTTTTGGAGCATCATGGAGCTCACAAACACTGCTTTAACTGAAATTAAACAATTCCTGCAGAATTAACAGCACACAGAGGAGGGGTTTGGAAAAATATAATTGTTGAATGTAACACCCAAACCTTTCATTACCCATAACAGGGGCATTTTAAGGTGACAGGTAGACACAGTATCAAAACTGACCAGCACAAGATTTTCCCAAAATGCTTTGACTTCATTGGATAAAGCACTGCATGTTTTAAAATCCAAGCATCTTGAAAATATTCTGATTTTTTTTTTTCAAAACCCTTCTGATTTGCACAGAAAACATATTTTGCTTGTTATCAGAAAAAATATACTCTAGAGGGACTTTGCTGTTGTTATTGATTCTTTGTGGAAGTCTACTGGAAAAGATATTGGTTAATGTTGTTGACTTTGAAACCGTCTATACACAATTTAGTTCAACATGATGTAATGTACAAAAAAAAAATTAATATAGACATTTAAAATAAAAATAAAATAAATAATCTAAAATTGAACGCTAAACATACTAAAATTCAAAATAAAAAACTAAAACTGAAAAAAAATAAAAAAAATAAATAAAAAAATGCATAAGAGATCTTAGATACTAATTAATTGCATCCAAAATAAAGTTTTTGTTTGCATAGTATGTGTATATTTTGTGTTTATTTTGTATATTATGTTTATATTCATATTGTGTATATTATAAATAAACACATTAAATATATAATAATAAAAATGTTCTGAAATATACAAATGCATGTGTATTTAAATACAAAAAAAAAATAAAAAAAATAGTACACATACATATAATATGTAAACAAAATCTTTTATTTTAAATGCAATTCACGATTAATCGTCGGGCAGATATATATATATACTATATATCTGCTCGACGATTAATAGTGAATTGCGTGTGTGTATATATATATATACATAAACACACACACACACACACACACAAATATATACTAATAAATATATAAAATAAAAAAATAAAACTTTGCCAGGTCTTTGAATCTGTTTTATGTACAAATAAAATCATCTTTGAATCTAAGGTCAATATAATTACCAAGTTTTATTCTATTAATATGTGGACTTGACAAGTCATTAAACAGATACAAAGAACTAAAATACATACTGATAATTTATTTAAAAATCTAACATATTTTATTTACGTCACTGCATCTATAACAAGTAAGACAATCATATCATTGATTAGTAAAACAATTAAACAATTATGAAGTGACACTGATCTTTTAAAACCTTCTTCCCCAGCTCCAACACAATATGAAAAATCATTCACAGCAGCCTTGCGATCAGGTCACCGGATTTAATAAACAAAATTACCCCAGATCATACTTGGATTCTTTTGTCAAAACAACTGAAGACTTTTTGAATGATCTGTCCATGTAAAATTCGCTAAACGGTGGAACAGTTTCGCTTAATGCGACTCAATTATTGGGCGATGGGACAGAAAAACTAATTCTGCACAACATGTTATGCATCACTAGACAAATGAGTTGTGACTGACGAGGCGTCACTGAACTCAAACCACAGCTCGTCTTTTAACATTTTGTCTGACTCAGTGCGGTGCTGTTTTAGATCTCCGATCCGCCCAGTATTTAAGGTTAGACTGTCTCACTGACAGCACCTATTTAAACACAAACATCTTTAGATGCATCAAGAGTTCTACGGGAACAAACATCAGCAGCCGATGCTGATTACAGGGGTGCAAACATCTAAAAGTTAGGAGACTGTGACTCACCATGATTTCCATCGGACTCCAGCGTGACGTTCCCCAGTACATCGCCATTCCCTGATTGATCACATGGGTCATCGCCCGCACGGTCTCTGCCAATCACACGGCAGAATCAGAGTCTTACAGCACCATACATCATGCCACGCTGCCATCAGAACGTGTCGTTACGGGTGAACGTGCAAGAAAACAAGCTCGATTAATGTAAGGGAGGGGAGTTTAAATGATAAATCGCTTCTGGATCGAGCTGGAGAATTTGAATCAATACGAGCAAGACAAAATAAACAACTATTGCTTCGGGTCAATATCAACCTCGGCTCAAGATAAAAAAAGGTTTGAATGAGGGCTGGAAAAGATCCATCCTTAATAACCATCACCAGCTGTGACAAAACATCCATCTTATGAGCTTGAGAGTCACTTACTGCTCTCGCTTGACTATGTGAGATCTGTCTAAGAGTGCAAGAGAGAAACAGACCAGCTCCTTAATGTCTACAGGCCCCTGAGCTGTTTGTGTTTCAAACACTGAACTGTGTGAACTTTCTAAAGGGCAGCTAGGCTAATAAAACTAGATCAAATAACATTTCTGCCGTGTTTTTTAAAGAGCAGCCACCTTTTCTCCTGAAAACCTTGGTTGAGATTTAATTCAGGCTGGCGACTTACAAAAGGGCAAATTGCAAAGATCTTGTTTGCACGTGATTTGAGGAATCAATATGGAGCAGCGCACAATGAGTTATAATGGAGTTTGTTATTTAAAGGTTTAGAGCACATGAAATGAGATTGAGATGTACCTTCCATGGGCGTATTGGGGTCCGGTCTGTTTGCAAACACTACATCCACATACTCCAGCTGCAGTCTTTCCAATGATGCCTTCAGACCTACAGAAGAGTAACACAGATCAGTTCAGCACAGAAATGAATTCAATTGTGCAGCTCAGGTCAGCTGCTTCTCTGTAACGTGTCTGCTTTGAGGTCCACTCACCTTCTATAATGTGTTTTCTTGACAGTCCTCTCTCAGTCTCTGCTCTAGAAAACAGCAGCATATATGTACGATTATGCAATTATCACCGACACAAACTTTAATAAATTATATTGCTGAGACATTACTCATTTCAATATTAGAAATAAGGCCAAAAAATGTTATTCAATTCAAAACAGAACACTATTTCAAACACAGAGTGTATCCTAGAAATAAAAAGCAGCAGGTACATTAACTTATGAGTGTAAGTTCAAAAAATGCCATGATTTACTGTATTATAAATATCAAATATACATACTTTCCACCCCAAAATATTTTGGTTGTAATGACTAAACTGGAGCGTCTGCAAAAAATAAAATAAAACAGGTCACACTTTTTGAAAGGCTTTTAAGAAGTTATCATCAAGTTGCAAATAAATACACCAGAATAATGGCTTGCAGCAACCGTTTTAATTTCAAAGGAATGCATGGTCACACAAAAACTTCATTTAGCTGTATAGATTATATTTTTATTAATATAATTTTTGTTATTACATACATAAATGCAATTACACACATATGCATGTACACACACACACACACACACACACACACACACACACACTACTGCTTCCACTTAATCTGGATTTCATAAACACAATGCAGGAGATTAGGTACTGTAGGTTATATTATATTTTAAAGTGTTTATAATCCGATCACAATTACTTTTTAAAGATTGCATGATTACATATTTTCCACATAATTCACTACCACTTTGGAATTTAGTTTTTTTTTTTATTTCTGTCAGATTTAGCTCACTTTCTCTCACAAATTGTAAGTAAGCAAGCCCATGCACAGACACAGAGGACAGAAATACGCTGTGCCTCTGCAGAGGTGAGGGGTTGTGTGTCCTGATATTGATGCACACTGACTAGCAGGATGACTAAGCAGCACGATATCACACACACACACACACACATCCTTTCCTGCAGAGAGCTCAGTTACTCTTCATCTCATTATGCAGAAACAGCGAGAGGCCATCCTGCTTTAAATTAAAACATCTTAACAAAAGGGCTTCTATTAACCACGAACCGTCTTTAGCTCGTGTTTTGTTACACACACACACACACACACATATATCAGGACATCAGCTGCACAATAAACACAACCATGCGACCGTTTCATAATGCAATATCTAGATGGGACATCTACTGGGTGAGCCAGGCTTTAATAATTTATATTTCTGCCTGTCTGGGGTTGCAGTGGCACTATCAGCACAAGATAAGAAGCGGCCGAAGGAAATGAAAAGCTGTATGCTGTTAATGAACATACCTCCATCCTTTCTTCTTTATGATGTTGCCCAGCACCATCTCCGCCCTGCAACAGAAAACCAGATGGTTATCGGACTAATCCATCATTTTATTGACCTAATATTTTATTGAAGGGACATTTCAAAGTTCAGTAAATCACCCCTGTCAAGACACCAATATCATCCCAAACATTTAAATTTAGAAAGTACAGTAAACAGCCATACAAATATAATTTTATCTATTGTTAGGAATAAAACGTTTAAAATACTGAAATGAGGAAATACTAATTTAGAGAAATAAAGATACGTACTGTACGTGTAATTGTACAGACACAAATGGATAAAGTGTAAAAAAATAAACACTTAAATGTGTACTTTTGGATCGTCAATAGACTGAAACAATACATTATAGCTACATCCTGGGAGCTAAAAGCGTATTTAACTCCATGAAAAATGTGCCTCCTTTTCATACGCAGATGAGGAGAAGTGTCAGCAACAGCCCGGAGACTAAAATGCTCTCTGGCAGCCATTAGTGACGCTGAGGGTGCTAATTGGGCCCAATGAGGATACAGTTGGGGCTGAGATTGTCCCGGTGAGTGAGATTCTCCCTCAGGCCGCACACTAGTCAATTCAATGAACCGCTGTGCTGTTATTCAGTCCACGCTCACAGACGCCACGGCTTCACTATCAATCTTTTTTCTTCTAGTATTCTTATGGGAAGACAAAAAACGTTAAACGAATACTTGACTCTAAAACGAAAATCACCCTTATTTTGCCTTTCCTCTTCAGTGCTGCTCTTTTCCATTTAGTGAAAGCGAATGAGGCAAGACACCGTCACGCTCCAAAAACAGCAAATGTTCTTCTTAAAGTTCAACAATATCTCTTTCCATTTTTTGTGATGCAGAGAAGGAAACAAAACGGGGTTTGATCTTTTTTTTCAAATGGGGTAAATGAACTTTTTAACAATGTTTGGCAGAAATCGTTTTACTCCTTGTGCCATTGAGGCAGTGTTGTTTTTAAGTAAATCTTAAACTTTTGAAATTTTATTATTTTTTAAAAATATTAAAATAAAAATATTAGATGAAAACCTAAACTTCCTAAACAAACAAGAAATAAACAATGTCTAAGTATTAAAATTACTAACATTATAACGAAAATGTTAAATAGAAATATAAGGAAAAATACAAAAATCACATTATTATAATAAAAGAGGGAAAACTAACTAACTCTATTTATTTTCTCAAGCTTTTAACTAAGCAACTTTTTGAAGGAAAAGGTCCAAAAGAGTTTAAGAAATGCAATTATTGCATTGCACACAAGTAAACATCGTCTGGTCATTATCATCAAATAATAATAAAATAAAACAAGATAAAGCACACCTGCTCACTGTACACAATCCTTAAGTCTCTGGGGTATATTTGTAGCAACAGCCAAAAATACTTTGTATGGGTCAAATTAATTTACCACATAAATATGTTGTACATTTCATACCATAATATATTAAAACTTAAAATGTAATTTTTTTTTGCACCCTCAGATTCCAGATTAAATAGTTGTATCACAGCCAAATATTGTCCAGTCATAACAAACCACACGTCAATGGAAAGTTCATTTATCTGTTTCAGTTAATGTATAAATCACAATTTCTCAAATTGATGCTTATGACTGGTTTTGTGGTCCAGGGTCACATTCTATATATCCATTAAAAATATAAATTCTTTATAAATTAAACATTATTATATACATTATTTGAAATGATTTTTACTATAACAAATAATTATAAATAACAGAAAGCTGGGACTTAATAATCAGAATCAAGTATTCCAGCGAGTTGCGTTAGTCTGACAAACTAACCAATCCATCACAAAGATGGATGAACATCTTTAATCTTGATTGATTCGATGCTTCACACTGATCCAGGATACATATGGAAACAGAAAGCGGCTGTTCTTTGATTTAGTGGTCATTAGCTGCAGAGAGCGCTTCATTAATCCACATGAATCGTACACTGCACTTTCTTAAAACGTCCCAACTTCAAAGGAGGTTCCCTGAGACGGGCGGAAAGCAGCTCGTCTTCATAAGGATTTCTGAATATGCATGCCAGTGCACTTATGTTAGCATGTCGAACAGAGACAGAGATGGACGGAGGGGGCGGCTCGGCCTGTGTTTTTGTTTGCTTATGAGCGAGGGAGCGAGAGACGGCTGATGTGAGTACACACACGCCAGCAAATGTACGTGTGTGTATAAGCATTTTGGCACTGTATTTACGCAGGGGTGTTTGTCCTGTCACAGCCTGTGGGTTTAGTGCACTGCATTGACCGCAGCTGGATGGTAGATGCTGCCAGAGCCATATTTATTCCAATTGGATAAATAAAACAGACCTTCCCACTCCTCTCACCCCATCAGAGCCGCCCACGCCCAGCGCTCAGATAATGACAGAGCACATTACCAACCGCTATTCTCACCTAATTTGCACAGTTTATTTATGAAACATCATGTGCCAGGCAACTTTCCTGGTTTGGAGGAAGGAGAATGCGCTATAATATGGATTCACAGCATCTGAGTTTAACTCCGTGGCATACAGAGGCGTTACTGCCAGGACACGAATCGCTGAAATTCAGATGTTTATCTGTAAGATCCCTAAAAAATTTGAGCCTCGTGAAAAAGCTCATTTATTAATGTAAGTCATGTAAATTAAGCTTCCATATATTTTAGATTCATTGCAAGGAAAGTTAAACATTTCAGATTTTTTTTGGTTTTAATTTGGATGAAAGTCAAAATACAGCATCTCAAGATAATTTACATCCGAGTTTCTTTAATTGACAATACCTACAGTTTACGTAAATGCTGACTTGGCAATGGTTCAGAAGACACAGAAGGTCATTACTGCAGGGCTTGACATTGGCACCCGCCAAATGCGGGTAAAATTCAGCTGTGGCGGGTAAAAACTTTATTCTCACTAGCCACTTTGGCGGGTAGTTTGGTATGACTATATATTTTTGTTGTAGTTCTCTCTAAAAGGCATCTGATACAATAAACGCATTGCAACGTAATATTTCGTGAATAAAACTCCCACGAGCACCTATATCAACACTCTGATACAACTTGTTTAGAACGTGCGTTAATGTCTCTGTTAGCAGTGATTACCTGCTGACGACATGTCTGACTCGTGAACGAACTGTTTTTAAGTCGGACATTTTTATACTATTTTTATATTTTTACTTACAGTTGTTTTTATGTATTTATTTATTTTTTAGCCTTTTTTCAGAACGGTCGAATTATACATTAACTAGAATTAATTTGTCAAAGCTCTTCCCAACATCAAAAATTCGTCACTTTTAGACAAATCCGAATCAAAATCGGTGCTAAACAGGGCATGCCATTAACCAGGGCTCGCAAAGTCGCTAGTGTCTGAACCGAAGTTAACTAGTCTGTTGTGTTTGTTTATCGGTCTGGTTACAAACCAGCTAAACGCAGCTAATGAAGAGCACATTTATTTATTTGTAGCTACCTGCCACCCTATCAAAATTTTCCATAAACAGAAAAATCTAAACATGAACACACATATTATATAGTCTAAATATAGGCTAATTATTAAAAAAAGATAAACGCAGGGCAGTGTAAGCATGACACGTGTTCCCGCATCTGCGCCGGCACACGCGCTCTCTCTCACCTATTTTTGCGGTTGAATACAAATAATCATAATTGACGGACAACTAGGCTATATATGGCAAAATAAATCAGCGCAACCCGGCGAAGAGAAAGGAAAAGCCCGCTTTTATTAGGCAACTGTAGGAAGGCGTGTCAGCAGATGAGAGCATCAGCGCACACGGGGTAAAAGGCGTCGTTTTAACACACTCGCGCTGATGTGACCGAGCCCGACCAGAACCCGAGCATCCTTTCTAAATATCTGTCTGAACCCAACTCAGCCCGACGGGAATCCATCCTAGCCTGAACGAATCGTTTGTGGGCTTCAATGACTAATTCTATTAAAACAGTCACTTACTCTCACCTACTGGCGGTTTACTTTCATAGTAGGCTACTTTCATCTTTTTTTTCCCATTATTACATATATATGTATACACTACATGTATATTAAAACACCAAACTCAACATTATGCTGATATACGTTCGCCTGCAAGTGTAAGCATTCATGCTATATTTTGGCTGCTGCTTCTGTTTCTTCTGCAGTGGAATGATCAATTTTGTGGACGCGTGTGATTTCCTATGATTGGTAACATTATCTTATTATATTAATATAGGTCAAATGACTTTGCAGTATTTGTATGCTGTATTAAGTCATATAAAACGTAATTTCCTAACAAGAAAATTGTGGCCAGTGAAAATGCTGAGTGGCTAGTAAATTTGGAAAACCACTAGCCACAGTAGCTGGTGAGCAAAAAGTTCATGTCAAGCCCTGTTTAGAACAACATGATAGTAGTTGTTTGACAGTAGTTAATGACAGAATTTTCATTTTTGGGTGAACTAAGCCTAATGTAGGCCAGAGTGCAGAACCTGAAACTAGAAACAAAATTAACATTTTAAGTTTCATTTATTGAATCCTCAGTGTGCTTTGTCTGGTTGGGTGAGTGTCTATAATAGTTAGTAATATAACTTTACAATAACATCTTAGAAGATGGTGGATATGTGATACCCATTTTTCATGATGGAAAAGGAGTCTTGGATTGGCTGTCATCTGCCACATATCCTCTTAAACTTGCTTCAATGATACAATGAAAGTACAAGGTCCTAGATTGGGGCAGCTACTGCACTTGGAATTTAGGCAAAGGTTTTACTTGTGTACTTCCAGCGGTCAGAGAAACTAGCTACACAACAGCAGGAGAGGGAGAGAGGCCCTGCCTTTCCTCCCTGCTGCTAGAAAAACTGTCCCACACTGCTCCGAGAACAACCCACACCTCCCTGCCCCCTCCGCATGTTTTCTCCTGCACCCTCACAACCACTCCTCCTAGGGGGGTCCAGTTGGGCCTAGCCATGGTATGGAGCATGAGCTGATGTCCAATCTTGGGTTACATGATTGTGCAACATACGGCTTTGAACAACCTTTTGGCCCTTCAGAGCTAAAGCCCTACTTCCTTCTCAGGGCCTCATGCATTATGAGTTTAGCCCCTTTTGGTCCTACTAAGTCCCAGAAGAACATTCTCAAAGAGCAGCGTTTTTTTTAACAAGGTTCTGCGGACCTTAGGTGCCTAGCTGAGGGTCAAGTTGAAGAAAAAAACAAACTGGGACTGAAGCCTGGGAAGCCCCTGAAATCCAAGTGATATATTGTGTTATCGCATTAGGGCTGGGTTTATACTGCTAACGGTTTCTGCAATAGATGCAATGGTCAGTTAATTTGTTGTGGCTTCCTTTCTTCCGGGTGTTTTTGTAAAGATCAAGGAGAATTAGATGAGGAAAACCCTAAGAGGAACTCCATCCGCATTTAAAAAGTTAACTTGTTGAACTTTTTGCCAAAGGTATTGCACACCATAAATGGTACTTTCTGATAAATCTTTCATTCCCATCATGAAACACCTGAAGTAGAAGATGATATAGAATATGAGTTCCAAAGTATGACTCTCTATGGAGAAGGAGGGATGGAGAGAAAGGCGTGAGTGGTGAGCTATCCAGTCCCAGACGGCCTCTCTACCCATGCTGCACTGGGGCGGGGACTGGTTGCCGAGGGGCTTGGGAGCGACTGAGTGAGAGAGATCACCATGACCCAGATTGTGATGGTTCTCTCTTCCTTTCCCCCTCCACCCCCAATCATTCCCTCTCTTCTTCTCGTTTCCCGTTTTTTCATTTTCTGCTCTCTGCTATCCTCTCTACGTTGTGCTTTCCTCTTTAATCCTTGATGTTCCCTCTCTCAGTAATGAGAACCCCCTCCTTGCTCTGTAACTTCCTGCTGGGGCATAGAGGGACTGGGGTCACACCCACCCCACCCTCTTTTATTCCTGGAACTGCCCACAGCTCAGGCTCCCAGGGGAGCCTTTACATACACACACACACACACACACACACACTTTTTCTGATAAATGCTTCCTCACCAATATACATCATCATTTCTCCTAAAGGATTTGCTAGTGGGCGAATGCTACTCTCAGCCATTGAAGTCTTGTGTGCATAACTTGCAGACAGAGTTGAAAAGTCAAAAAACGTACCTGGCATGAAATCAAAAGCTAATATAGTTGTTTATCTTTTGGGATTGTTGACATTGGTATTATTTAGCAGTGTCTTCGTTGCATATTTGAGACACTGCCTCTCATTGTTAGTGTCCTTCCCCAAGTCTTGCTGCAGCCAAAGCGTGCATCGTATTTTCATCTTCATGGCTTTATGCAAGGAATATTATATATGTGTGTTGCCAAATAGAGTTTGAAAGTTAAAAAACCTTTAGCCATAAACTAATGACTTTGGGATTTGGAATTGGATTTCTTAATGGATGGAAAGATGTGTGGCTCAAGATCCTATCCCCCTGCAGAGACCCATCCCCCAATTTCATTGGCTGAGAGAACTTTTTCTTGGTATGCTTATTCAGTGCTCATTAGAAATGTTCGAAAACTGATTTCTTGTTAATGTCTTATAAAAGCAAGAAATGGTCAAATGTACCATTTATTGGTGGTTTTTGGTTACTTGCTTTCAAAGGGTGTCAGCCTATCATTTGTAATGTTAGTCTTAAAAATATGGCAGTTCCAGCTGAAGTAACTGGCCGTTTGTGAGTACCAATATTTTATTTACTCACCAAAGCCACTTGGTGAGTGCTTTTTACAGACGTTCTGCTCACATTCAGTGTGTATGAAATGTTGTGTAACACTGGTGTTTACCAGCCATCTCATACAACATTAGCCATCAAAAGGAATGCATATATGTATACAGTGTGTGTGTGTGTTCACAGTGTGTCCGTGCCAGGTTGGGAGGAGGGGCACATTGAGGACGGCCACACCCCAGCTTATGGGGGGCCACACCTCTTTGTGGAATCTACTGCAGCTGGGTCACATGACCCCCCACTCCCACCCCCAAGCCTAAGCATTACCACATTTCTCCCTCTTTCCCTCTCCACTAATACTGCTGCTCTACTTGACTAGCCTCTCTCCTGCGATTCGGTCTTAAAGAATTGGGTGTGACTCGGCTCGGCTCAAAGAGGGAGGGGACACAGGATTGCTGACTACTCCTCCCTGTTGGTTCAATCTTTCTCTCCTTGTATTTCTCCGGCTGGTCGGTCTTTAGAACCATCTTTTTGCCTCTAATCTTGTTTTCTACACCGTCTAAAGGTACCGTAGATGTAATATCCAAAGTATCTTTAATGCTGTTTTTTTGCCTTTCTCTTTTTTCCCATTTCTGTGAATTTCCCTCCTCCTTCAAACCCCCCCGCATGCCACATTCGATTGACCTGTACTTGATTTGCACTCATCATCTCTTTTGTTTCCTCCTCCCCCAACTAACTAAAGCTTAATTGTCCTCTGACTCTCCTCACATTAGTCGGGGGAGGATCATTAACTCGTACTGTAGTCTAGTTCTAACTTTTTCCCAATTGAATTCTGAACTCGTGTGACTTTCTTCTGGCAAATTGTAGATTTTTGAATCCGGTCAGAGGTTAGCGTTCTGTTAACTTATGAGACTGTTGGTAAGACCACAGCTTGATGCTCTGATTAGTTCTTAAGTGTTCTCTGTTTCTCCTTCGCAGTGTCAGACGAGTCCGAAGAAATCCACTGCAGCCACCTCTGAGCCTGTTGAGGAGATGCCATCCATACAAATCAAGCCGGAGCCAGAGGAGGTGGAGTGTATGGTGGTGAGTGAGCTTTTGTAATGTGGCATATGTGTGTGTGGGGGTTGAACTTTGTAGTGGGATAGAGAGTATGAAGTTCGGTGTTATTGGAAAGGGGTGTGGTTGCAGTGTCACTAAGATGAAGTCAGTGGACCTCCGGGTTCCTCTAGACTTGGATCTCCTCTTTCTAGATGAGGCTAAGGCATATCAAAATGTATTTCAACAAATGAATGTAATAATAGTTTTATAATACGATCCTCCAGACTATTTGACTTCAACAGAAGTAGCAACAGATCTTTTTGTCATCTGAAATGGATAGTCAAAAAAGAAAAAAGTAGGGTGTGGATTGGTTGTTGATTGGATTGGTGTGAATGTGAGCTTGCAATTGATTGTAGGAAAGGAAGGGGAGGGGGTTATGCAAATTAAATGACTGGAGAAGTCCAGCATACTAGAGGGAATTTGTTTCAAATCAAGTTTATGAGGTCATTTTTATAAATTAAACATACATGCATGGATGAATTGGTCACATCGTTCCCATTTAATAAAAACGGGTAGAAATGAGTCCATATCGGCTTTGCAGACATGAATTGAAAATGTAGTTTAAAGCTTTCTAGAATAAAACAAATAGCACAATGCTTGTCCTGATTAAGAAACCGTCAATTAGACAGGAAGTTGTGGTCTTGCAAACTTTAGCAAATACTCTCGACTATCAGAAAAGCTCATAGCAGCTGCCTTTTAACTTATAAACCGATTCAAACCTGTGCTCCCCGACCTCTGGAAATTGTGCCGAGTCAGCCAATCACAATTAGTTTTTCGAAAAGCACTTCCTTTTTTTTTTGCATTCAATGTACCACAGATATGATATATCTAATATGCGACTGAGACCAGGAAAGAGCTAAATAAATTCTTTGCAGAAACTTATCATTATTCCTTAAATCAATGTTTTGGAACTTGGAAATGGATTTATTTTTTATTTTTTCTATTACTAAATATACAAGACCGCATGAAGAAGGAGAAGAGTGATCATTAACAGGCAATTCCCTCTGCTGGATGGTATCTTGCAGTCCCCATTAGGAGTCACAACGTTATTTTTTTATGTTTTGACATTACTCCTCCAGTGCTCTTTCCTCTTCACTTTGTTGTGGTATCTTTTTGTACCTTTCCTTTTCTGTCCTTCTATCTTTCCTTCCAAGTCTCGCCAAGGCCCTAATAGGATATATTGAGGGAGGCTTCCGTTCTGCTGTAGTCATGGCAACGAGGCTCTGGCGGGAGTTGGAACGACTGTGATGTAGCCTCCCCACACCCCTCCGCCTGAACACACACACACACACACACACTGACACACCACCCCACCCCCTCGCAACACTCCCACTCCCTCACCATACACTCCTAAATCAGTAAGACACACACAGACCACCACATACCTGCAGGGGTACACACATGCTCGCATCCGCGTACACCATGCATCTGGAGCTAACGGGTACATTTAGGCACAAAGATGTGCTCCACACCCTTTACTTCTCATCCTCTTCACACACACACACACAGCCTTCTCTGTGTCTAATGTGCTTTTACCCAGCCGGAGTTTCATAAAGACTTGATTCGGAACCACTGTTTATTATAGAACAGCTTTGCCACTGGTCAGAAATCTTTAGAAAGATTCACCGGGGTAAAGTCGAAGGCAGCTGCTGTTCCTCATTGAGTTGTTCAGTTTGGGGGAAAAGTAATACCTTGGAGTTGCGGTTTAGATCTGCTGTGGATTTCACCTGCGCAATCTGATACGGCAGGCAGTTGTGAAAAGGAAGTTAGGGGCTCGCCAGTGGTTGCCAGGTATTTCAAAGTTGTGCACTCAAACACATCACAGTATGTCTCCGTACACTGCATGACATTGTAACCCAGTAGGTCAATGAGGCCCAGGGTGGGTAGTTGGTGAATTGTTTGTGGGAGAGGCTACATGACACTCGCTTTCAAATGCTAGGCCGCTTCCTTCCACTCCTATATTTTATCATCTGTATCTATTCACCGCACCCTCAGAATCTACACTCTAAACACCCTAAACGACTGACCTGAATAAACAACATTCATCCTAAACCTGTATCAAGCTTTCAGAAAGTCTCAAGCTTGAGTTTATGGTAGGATACACACTGGATTACGTGTCCGGTATGAATACAGGCTGCTTATACCGACATTGAATGGATGTAGCTGGGATGAGAGAGGAGAGTTATTACAGGGCTAGGTTGCCTATGAACCTGGGGCAGTGTACTGGACACACTGGGGTCTTCAACAGTGATCATCATTGTGACGGTTTAATGGTAGACTGGAGAGACAAAACAAGATGGGCTCTTATTTATGTTCCTGGCGTAAGCAGACAGAAGTCTGACCGCTTTAGGTCTTAAAAGCAGCATGTACCAAATGTTCATTTCCAGCATAATGAGCAAAGCTCCAGAAAACCGGACTAACATTTGACTGCAAGGATGTCAGGAAAACCAGTACTTGAAGCCTGCGTGCCATTGTTTGAATAAGTTAGTAGTTAGTGTATAACATTTTTTCGGTGTGTTGTGGTTTCAAGAATCTTGATGTGTCCCTGGTATTGGTTCCTGAAACTGATGACCATATTTCAAGGTGTAGCATTATGCTTTTACAACATAAAATAGTTTGCATAGTGCTGGGTAGTTGGTAGTTAACTGATTCGATGTAATTTGAATGACATACAGTAAGCAGATTCTACAAATTGTGTGCTATACATTCCTATACATTGGGAAAGTGTTCCAGTTTTATGGAACTGTGTGAGTCATAATTCAGGTGACTGTAATCACATGTCAACGTATAGGTCACACAATTAGTTTACTTTAACATTTTTTTGTTAAAGATGCCATAGAATGCATTGAGAGAATTGTTCTCTGATATGTACATAGAAGGTATGTAGCTTAGGTAAGGGGAAAAAATGCCCAGAAAGGGTTTTACAGGT
>JAUCMU010000046.1:11709771-11737024 GCA_032275025.1 Enteromius treurensis | reverse complement strand
ATATTTAATGAAAATATGTTTTGTTTATAAATTAAATATATTTAGATATAATATCAAACATAAGAAAATAAATGTATCAATGCATTTATATGTAAATACTTTCAAAATATATACTGTTTGTGTGTGTTTTAATATAAACAGAACATTAACATAAACGCAGCATAAACACATATATTATGTAATGAAAAACTTTTATTTTGCATGCGATTAATGGCGATTAATCTTTTGACAGCATTGAATTACATTGCATTGAACTGAATAGATGCAGATATATGCAACAACATTTTTTACTCAACTCACAGATTTTTCAATTTCTCAAACTGCATCGAATGCATAAGACATGGAAAGACAAATCTGCTTCAATTCAGTAATAAAACATTCTGTACACTTTTATGTGTTAAGATCATTTCTAATAATTTCTGAAGGCCCGAGATCAGTTTTTAGAAACAGAATTCAGCATTTGTAGTGTTAAACTGGATGAATCTTTTAATGCTTTTAAACCCATTTAGTTATCATTAACTTCGACAGCTCTTATTATAACCATTTTGTTGAACTCTGAAGCTACTGTAAGAGCAGTAAATACACTAAATCTCATTTTCGAAATATCATCTAGTCTTTCTTCCTCTAAACTACTAAAAGTCTCATTAAATGGAATAGAAGCAGAACCACTTTACAACTCCTGTCCATATTCAACAGAGTGACATGCTCTTACTCGAGTAAAAACGTTCTTGTAGGTATGCGTAGAGTGCCTCTGAAAAGCAAGATGGGATGGATCTTGTGTCCTCTTTTTGAAACTGCTGATCATCTGTCCACCCATTTTCTTTAGGCAGTCACACCCTTGGTCTCGCCCTCTTGAAGTTTCGTGCCATTGCAGTTTAGTTATCAGCATACAGACGCTGCTTCATCCCACACATGTGGACTTGCGTATAAAAGACACAAAAGAGGATTTCAGGGTGAGGCAGTTGCAAGCTTAAA
This sequence comes from Enteromius treurensis, assembly GCA_032275025.1. NCBI lineage: Eukaryota > Metazoa > Chordata > Actinopteri > Cypriniformes > Cyprinidae > Enteromius > Enteromius treurensis. Next base: position 11,736,049 of record JAUCMU010000046.1, on the reverse strand, counting down.
CTTTTAATTAAAGGAGATAATAAAGCAAATCTTACCGGTTTTTATTAAACAGCTGTTATGAAATAGAAATTGCTTCGTAAAATGTACACGCCGTTACAGTTTCACTCATGTTCCTAAAGCCTTTTTGTTTTAAACAAACATGTTTCATCAGCTTTTGACAAGTTGTTTAACTCAAGCCAGGACAAATTATAAAACTTCACCGTGGGAGCATAGTTTCCCACAAATGCCATAGTTACAATGGTTATTAGTGGTCTTACTAGGCACTATTATTATTTCTCAGTTTCAGGGGTTTGTTGAAATTCCTATACCAAAGCATTAAGCTTTGGTGCATAATTTGTCCCGAGACGAACTTGTGGTTACTGTGCTACATTTTTAAGAGAGGGACCATCAGTGTTTAGGTTTAAGACTTCACTTTTCTTCCCCAAAATTAGCGTTTTTTTTTCACGCTTCACCCCTCTTCACAGTGAAATGGTTTGGTCCACTTGAGTCTTTTTCTTTCCCTATTGCCCCTTTAATCTCACGGCTTTCAACCTCCCCTGAAAGACACCATGCAGGTCTTGGACCGTAATAAGAACATTAAAACACACACAAAAAATGCTGAATGTTTTTTAATAGGAAAACCCCACCCAAATAAAACTATGAAGAAACACTAATGCTTGTTTAACACACTAATACAAAGTCTGAACTCAGGGAGGAGTTGTGCTTGGCTGTTTTTATTTCGGTTATTAACTTTGTATGTAGCTCAGAGAAACCCAGTCGAATGTAATGGACACATTATGAAGGTCAGTGAATTGTGTTATTTGGGTGGGGACCATCTTCAAAGAGACCGTAAAGTAGATCAGTTTCTTTTGCACTCATTTTATGGGAAAACTACCAAGGTGGAGGACTCGGTGTGTTTTTTTAACAGGCCCATTGCACCTCGAATTGTTTCTCGTGAGAGGTATCTATGGGCTTTTGAGTAATGTGGGGCAGTTGGATTTGGGGAGAGGAGACAACTAATGAATGGGCAGCACCCTTCCCCCTTCATTCAGAAGGGAAGGTAATCTTTGAATACTCAAGGGCTTCTACAAATCATGTGTCAGGTTAAAGGTCACAACCGGAGATCACAGGCCAGTACTTAACTGTCCACACCCTGTGTCAATACAGATCATGTATTTAACTTGCAAGATTTTTTTCTCTGTCTTGATGCCAGAAAACACAAAAAAAGACTTCTCCCAAATTTATAGTAATAGTCTAAATCATATTAGGAAGTGATTCAATTTAGACAGTTAAGTCTTCATGTATTTGATAACGTATGAACTGAACAACATTTACAGTTGGGTCTAAAGTATGAGACCACAGATCTGGGATTCAAAAATTAGTGGAATTGATGTTGCGAACTCCTTTGTATGAATGATATTTAACAAATCGGTAGGGTCTGGAAAGAGAGCTGTTTTTTATTGAGAACCACTTCCGTTTAAAAAACAGTGAGGGAAACAAAAATATAGGTCAGCTCTGTTAATGATGTGCAGTCTTGCATGCATACAAAAATGCTCTGGTGGCACCGCAATACTACTATTGAATCCAGTTTCCAAATAAAATGATCATTATTTTAGTGGATCAAAACAACATGCAGCTATTGTATATTATGTATTTAAAAAAAAAAAAATGAAAATAATGATTTGAAAAAAATAAAAACAAATAAATATAGGATAAAACTTATTTCATGTGAGCTAGTTGCAAAGGCAGCACATCTCATTTTTACCGTTTCACTTTATTTAATATCAAGTAAAACTATATGAAAATTTTTTTAAAAGCTTAAAAACTGATAAAAGAAAAAAATGCAAATGACTTTAAAATGAAATTGAAAAACAGAATTTGAAAAACGAATTCAAAATATTCATAGTTCTAGTAATAAAAGGTGAGATACTTTAAAAACAAAAGCTGAAATTCTTCTTAATATTACAGTTGATAATTTCGCTCTGATTTCTTTTTTCTTGCAGTGCGTATAAAGCCAGGCTCAACCTCTCCAGTCGAGTATCAGTCTGAAAGTGATGCAGAGAGCGGCACAGAGTCTGGATCGGCCTCTTTCAGCACACAAGGGATGGAACCCAGGTGAGAGACAATGTATTTGCATAGCCATGTACATCTGTATATCACATTGTTAGGATATATATATATATATATATATGGTAGAGCGTCTGGCTTCCTGGTCTAATGGCATCACTGCACCACCCCTCTGGACGATTATGTAACCTTCAGCACACTGGAGGCCCGTGGCTCTTTTTGCGTTGATTATAAGCTGGATGCATCCTCTTCTGTTGGGTGTGTGTGAGTGTGTGTTGCTGGGCAGGGTTCTCTCTAAACTGGGTGTAAACAATGTTACATAACTTGCAATGTCGTCACACCTTTGAAAGCGGGAGTAAAATGCAAAGAAGGACAGACAGAAGTGGCAGGGTAATGGGGCAGGATGGAGAACAAGAAGGTCTTTTGCCGGTGCGTGTATAATTGTTTGCACAATCAGATGATTGCTGGGAGAGAAAATTCGATGGAAATGAGTTGGGAGAAACAGGGGAAAGGGAGTGAACTGGTTTGCAGCCAGGGAGGGGAAAGGAAGAGGCTGAGAAAAAGAAAGACAGAGGAAGGAAAAGAGGCACGGGCTGAAAAAAAAAAATCGCAGGGGGAGGGGGGAAAGGAGCGGGAAGGGAAAGGGAGAGAGATCGGCATTGAACTGGAAGCTCTCCAGCTGTATGGAATTTAGGTACACTTATATTCCTGCTCTTCAGCTCTCCCTGGTGGCCAGTTTGGATGGTTGCACCAGGGGTCAAGCCGTGGTATGATGCCCCAGAATAATTTTAAGTAGCCTTTTTACACTGCCAAATGTCAGATCTGGCATCCTGTGCACTAAAATCAATAAATGCCATGGTTCTTTTGGAAGGTTTTAATCTAACATAGTAACAATAAATGTAAGCTAAGCAATATATAATTTAAACTGAAGTCCCAATTAGGGCTTACAGTTTCCGTGGTTGGTGCCATTATTGGTGCAGAAATGCCACGCCTTTATTATTGTATGCTTTTATTGCATCATGTAATTTGATCACTGTAATCCCAAGGATATTTTGTAGATTAATCAGTTGTCCTCATGAAGATGTTTGTACCTGCATTCACATGCACAAAGGCTCCCCGGATTATCGGATTGGTTTAGGTATGACTTGAACTAGTCGCCACACCTTAATGACTAAACCGTGTTTTGTTCTCAGTATGAATACAGATGTGGACATCCAAGTTGACCCTGATTCGCCAGACATGAAGAGAAGGCGCGTACACATGTGCGATTATGACGGCTGCAACAAAGTGTACACCAAGAGCTCGCATCTAAAAGCCCATCGCAGAATACACACAGGTATACCTATTTCACATCAGTTTTATGTAATGCTTTATACAATACAGATTGTTTCAAGGCAGCATTACAGTGATGAACAAGAAAATTGGGATTCAGTGACGACAAGAGAATTCAGTTCTGCTGTTAAGCGAGATATGAACTTGCAATTGCAAGTTATAAAGTCAGAACTGCGTGATATAAACTCACAATTACGAGTTATAAGGTTCTAATTTGAGTGGAATTTACTGTTATTTTTCTCGCAATTACAACTTTTATATCTTACAATCAGAACTTTAAATCTCATCATTCTGACTTTATATCTCACAATTGTGACTATACCTAGATAATGTGACTTTATTACTCGTAATTGTGAGTTTATATATAAGAAAAAAAGTCACAATAAGCTTTTGTATTTTTTATCCAATGGCGGAAACAGGCTTTCATGGAAAACAGTGATGTCATCATCCAACTCAAATAAATGTGTGTTAATATATACCATGTATATGTTGATTGACAGGTGAAAAGCCATACCAGTGCACATGGGAAGGCTGTACCTGGCGCTTTGCCCGCTCAGATGAGCTGACACGGCACTTTCGCAAGCACACAGGCATCAAACCCTTTCGTTGCACCGACTGCGATCGCAGCTTCTCCCGCTCTGACCACCTGGCACTTCACCGACGGCGCCACGTCATGATGTGAAACTCTTTGTGCCCCTCCCTCCTCAGCTCTCACCTCCCTGCCTGCTCCTCAGGAGACATGCACGCCCATCCGGGGGTTCCAAATGCTGTTGACGTCACCTTCCCAGTCTCCAGATGTGAACATATGTGTTAAATATGGAGGTATAAGGGGTGGCACGACCATATTGGTGACCCCTACTGGTCAAAACATGGCTGCATTTTTTTGCCATGCTTCCAGAAGCCACAAACCACCCGTCCACTGATGACCTCCATCTCAATGCCTGATCATTAGCCATTACTTGAAGGGACTACAAGAAAGGCAAACTGCACGCAGCACTGCTATAACTATAACCGAGAATGATGACTGGGGAAGGTACCCCTTATTGTGATGATGCTTTTAAAACGAGTACAGAAAAAAAGCGAGAAAGTAAAGGATTTTATGCAAGACGGATGCAAGATGGTGAGGAGAAGGTAGAATTATGTAATAAATTTGATTTTAATGAGATGGGTGGGTTGGAGAGGCATCTACAGCTGCCTTGTTGAATTCTTATGTTTTATCCAAACTTTTTGTTGTACTAAATTTGTATACACGTGCTCTACATGCATCTGTACGTTGCTGTGTGGATGGAAATTGGTGTAGAGTGCATAGTAAAGACAGCTGGAGATGTACCATGCCCTCTTTTAGTGTTTGCTTGTTTTTCTCTTTTAACAAATCGGTTTGGGTCATTTTCTGATATCTACCCTGACCCAAATGAGAAGTAGAGGCAGGGGGCTGACAAGACTGTGAATTTTTGTACTTATTTTTTCTTTATAAGTATGTGTTGTCTAAGCATCTTCCCAAAAATAGTTTGGCGCAAAAACAGTATTTTCTTTTTTTTTAATTATTATTAATTTTATTGCCATTGATGGCGTCTAACAGAATTAACACCCATCAAAAGGTGTTCTTTATCTTTATCTAACCTTCAGATATTATTTCATAAGGCTGTGAAAAAAGAAGCATAATTACAGGGAAAGGGGGAGCTTACTAAATTGAGGTGTGTGTGTGTGTGTGTGTGTGTGTGTGTGGGAGTGCGCGCGCGTGTGTGTCTGTGTATAAGCACACTTGTTTGCATATTTGTAAAGAAGACATAATCAGAGATATAATAGTAGATATGTCTAGATGCATTATTACTTCTAGCCCATCAGAGCCTTAATTGAAGTAAACAGGTTTTCGGAGTTCCTCAGGGTTCGATACTGAGACCCCTATTTTTTCGAGGCACCCTGAAAATCCATATTTGCACCTAGTTCAGTGACAAAACATGTCTTAACAGCTCCTGCCCAGATATGCATGATATGCAAAACTACCCCCCCCCTTTCAAAATGCTGTTGATGTTACTCAACATGAGTGAAAAAAAAAGGTTGTGCACAGTCCACATAAATCTGAGGGGAGGGTATCTTTGACACATTTCTTCCCTCTAGCTAGCACTCATAGCCATGGTCATCATTTCAATCGCTAGCAGCTGATGAAGTGCGCATCAAGCCTTTATTTCAGAAACAATGCTTGTTCGATTCCAGCCTTTGAACGTAAAGTGCATGTCTGCAGCAGCTGCACGACCTTCAGAGAGCAATGCAGTCGTAAGACTTTGCATCGTTCTCTTGCTTCAACTCAAAAACGTTACTAAGCACATCTTTCTAGAAGAGTATATGCATTTGATTGCGATCCTTTTTTTTTTTTTGGAACTGTTTATAGACATACAGACAATGAATAATTAAAGAGTTAATGTACATACTGTATATAATTACAAAGTTCTTGAATAAATGTAACGGGTGGATCTCTATTTTTAACACTGACTAGATAATGTGAAATACTCGTTTTCTTTTAATTTTGGTTTCTTTGAAATGTAATTTTTTAATCCCTTGAAATGATTTCCCAATGTGTTGTACACCCCCAAACGTGTTGCATGGAGAGTAGTTTTTTCTTTTTTTTTTTCTTTTTGTGAAGTCGGTGAGCATGTCAAAGCGTTGATGCCAGACTGACAGACGTGGCCTATAAGCACTGATAATCCACATGAAATCGGTAAATTGGTAAAACGCATATCTTCATATCATCCTAAATTGACATTATTCCAAGTTGCCGTAACCTTAGGAGTCATCCCCTTATCAATGTTTAAGTGCCCACGACTGAAATTTGTGACATCCTCGTCTATCTGAGCATGTTTGCATTCATCACTTGTATCTGATCTGTTTCAAATAGTGTGCGACCTTGTGCTCGAATCATGAAAGATTTTGGGTTTCGTGTGAGTGTATGTGTGCAAGTGTGATTTATCATTATGGGCCAGTACTATATTACTCAGTGCAATGCAGTTATCATTATAACAGAAACAAGTAATTAATGTTATTTCTTTTGTATTTGTACAGAACAAGTGTGTAAAGATCAGCGAGGAAAACACAAGCTTTTTGATACTGTGAGAAATGGTGTTAAAAGTCAGTTTCCCCTGTACAGTTGTGATTACCCACTCCTTTTATAGAATAAAATGTTTTTGGTGCAACAAGATGTGTTGTGTGTTATAATTCAGGTACAGTCTAATTTTGTCTTAATTGTAACCGATTAAAAAACGGATGTTTAATTATGAACTTATTTCTGGCTTGCTTGGCACATTTTTGACATCACGTCGCCCTCGCTGGTATTAATCGTATTATACAGGTTACATGCTTATTTCGTTTATTCAAATGAATAACAAATGATCATCCAAATAAACCATTCAGTGACTTTGCTGTGCAGCCATGTGGCGGTAGTGATATGTCTTTCCTCTGGCGCTCTCTAGTGGTGCAGATGTCATTTACCTCAAAGCACTCTGTGGTGGTGCAAAATGTCAGTGTCCCCTTTTAGTGTCTTATCATTCCACTTATATCAAGTAGGTAAATATGTGTTATGGTGAAATATTTTATCATTTTGTCAATAAAATTGCCCGGCATGGTCTAACCACTGAAGTCAAAGTCCAACGTTGTAACTCGGTCAGGACTTTAAAGTTCATATGAAGTGGTGCTAGCTCTTTGTTTGTTCCTGAAATTATATTACCCAAGTGTCTGGGGGGATAAATTATGGTCAAAACACAATCTTTATGACACTCACTTCTCAAATGGTGCAATAATGATTAACACTGACCCTGCGACACAAGCGATGCGCGTTCATTGATCGTTCTTTACCTACCCAATCTGAAATATTTGTGTTTTTTAATTTTAAAAGACACGTGAAACTATCTGACCAGCTTTATTTCTGTCAAGCGGTGCAAGAAGCAGGGCAAGTTTTAACTGGATTCGCGCTGCTGCGTTAAGCTCAGTTAACGCCTCAGGAATGAGCGAGGCTTAAACATATTCTCCAAGAGTTTTACTTTTCTTCGGTGCAGTATGTTTTAAAATGGTTCACATGTTTTCATTTCCACAAAACACATGCTGTACTATAGTAAAATGGGTGTTCCCCTCATAATCACCCGCTGTTATTGTAGGCTGGATTTCAATCGGTAAGTTATCTTGTCATATTGTAATTACTATCAACGCTGTTCCCCACCCAGTTTTAGTCTTTTGCTAACTGCAATTGCTAGTACGATTATTTTAATAAGCTGACTCACTGTTTTAACAATGCGTTTAATAATGTACGTAACACTCAACAAAACAGGCGTGTCTGTTTAATACACAATTTTGGACAGAATTAGAAAAATGTTTTGCCTTAATGCTATACATAAACAGTGGAAAATCTCTTCGTTATGTGCCTAGGCCTATTCCCTCAGCAGTTATTTCTAAGTCAAGGTTAGAACAATAATTAACTACAACAGTTGTAGAGGTAATCAATTCTTAAATGCCTTTCTAGTTTAAAAAAGTAGCTATTTAAGTAGTCTCCTATGATATTGGCCTACATAGATGCATACGCAACAGTCACCATTTAATATTGCCAAGAAAACTGTACCTCATACAACATGGCTCGGTTGGTTATATCAAACTAACATTCCAGTACAGACTATATTTACAACCCTAGGACCTGTTACATAAAACATCGGTAAAAAAAACAATTCAACAACAAATGTGATTATTCTTTTATTTTCCAAAATTCTGTATTCAAACAAGTACAAAATGCTAAACTGATCACTTAGTATGCAAGATCTACAAACTCAATTCACCCACATTAAAAAAAAAAAAAAAAATCCCGCTTGTTCACAATAAAAACAATTATGTTCAAAGAGTAAAGTATTTACAAAAAGTTTAACTTTAACTACAGTATGTACAGTGTTTTTTGATCCACCAGAGTTCCCCTCATAAGTGAAGGATGTACACAAAGGGAAATTGAGAACTTTTATCATTTTTTTTCAAGCGTTTATGAACTGCATAGAGCCCAAGACAGGTCACGAGGGCATTACAAAAGGTAAATGCTACAATGTCCACAACTAATATGAATAATTTGTTCTTGGGAAAATGTGAGGGATTGATGCACTTTCTTCATTTCTTTTAAGTTACGGATGACAATGCTGCATTTCGTTTTTGCATAAAACAATCAACGGTCTTGTGAAATACATATGAAAACAAGCAAATATTCTTCTGGAAATTTGGCACACATGCTCAAACGCTTTTGTGAGCTCATTCGTCTCATTCATCAGTCTTTTTTTTTGGCATTTAAAGAGGCGAGACGTCAAACAGATGACTGATCTGAGCACTTTTTGTTGAACAGTCTCATAAAGATCTGTATCCATGGATACACAACTGTGTGAACAGCAAACATTAGAGTTGCTTTTTTTATCATAGCATCTTACCCAAAAGCAAACAGCTTTTTGTGAGGGGGAAATTCCATTTAAATATTGTGTTATTGTCATCCAAAATTAACAATTAACTATTACTTGGAATTAATAAATCGGACTGTACATTTCAAGTTATTAGGAAGACGGCCCCAAAGGAACATTTTCAGATTTAGTCAGACAAAGTGGATGGAGGTCAAGTATAAAACTAATAACAACTTTTCACATTAATCTACAGACATACACACATACAAAACATATGTACAGTAGTATACATTCTGCTGGAGCTGTTTGTTGTGATGCTGTTGTGGTGTCCAGTCCTCTTCATAACAAATGTTTGGAGTGCTGGTACGGCAGAGCTTTCGTTGGTTTGATCTTCTTACATAAGTGACTGTGAAATATTTCGAACAATAAAACTGTTGTAAAAGTTGAAAAAGCAAGGATGTGAAGTTCGTTAGTTTTGATGGCGCTTCATGTGCAGAGCCAGGTGGTCTGAACGAGAGAAGCAGCGACTGCAGGCCACACATTTGAAGGGTTTTGCGCCGGTGTGTTTGCGGTAATGCCGCGTCAGTTCGTCCGAGCGGGCAAAACGCCAGTCACATCCTTCCCAACTGCATCGGTATGGCTTCTCACCTACAAAAATCACAACAAAAAGTTAGATTGTGTTGATTACACCTTACAACAGCTTTATGCATCTTTTTTCTAAATCGTATGACCTGACAAATTTGGGGTTTAGACAAATAGTACAAAATCGCACGAGCGAGGTCGAATACGAATTCGTACAAATTAGCCACCTCGTAAAATACATGCAAATTGTCCAGACAGCAGCCATTCCTTAATCTTTACTGTCACGTGATATATATTGATTCTGCGCTCAATTATGATCCATGGTTATTATTATGTCGAAAATGTTTTTGCTGCTGAATACGTTTGTGAATAAAATGTTCATGAAAAGTTTTTTTCCTCATATATATTGTGTTTACTGATGCTTTTGATCTTTTGATAATGGTTCCCATAATATTAAGCAGCAAAAACAATTCGCAACATCGATACAATTTCTTAAGAAGCAAATCAAAATCTTAGAACGACTGGACTGCACTAAAGACTGGAGTAATAATGCTGAAAATTCAGCTTTGCCATGATAGCCATGAATAAATGACATTTTACAATATATTCAAATAACAACGTGACTTCAAAAAGCCACTAATCTAAACTTCATTCCAAATTCTGATTTATTCCATACTTTAATTTGCCATTTATTTTTATCCAAGGCACCGTTTGGCACAGGCTCATTTAAAGTCCAGCTTGAACGTGTTACTATGTGTATCGTGACATTTTTAAATGGCAGTTATACAGGAATTAGACCTGTATGTGCTTGTGGTTTAGAGAGTAATACAACTCCCATGTGTAAACACGGAAGTCATTTCCATGGTGCGTAACACACGCTGATAAGATCTGACATTGAGCGTGGCTTTTCAGGATTCAGTGCTGTGGCAAACCTCACAGAGTGGACAGATAATGGTCATTCAACACGTGTGACCCTAAACTACCACTCTATCTGTATGTTTGTGCATGATGGAGAAAAAAAATTAAGGGGAAAGAGAAACTAAATCAGAGAGGGTTCCCAATACACTTTCAATTTGTAATTCAAATCATGTGTTCCAAATGTCAAATTAAAAGCCTTTCTTTTGGTGACATTATTTCATGAGAACTACAATTTGACTGACAGATAAGGTAAGGAATTATTATGAGAAAGGCCTTTAAAAAAAAAAAAAAACATCCATGCATATTTCTTATCGCCCATCCATATACAGCAATACACAACAAAATGTATATATTTGTAAATTTATTCCTGTGATGCAAAGGTAGATTTTCGGCAGCCGTAGACAACGACAAAGACACTTTTAACTTTCAGTTGTCACTTAGGACTCTGATTATAGTCCAATAAACACTAGTTTTCCTTAAGAGGTGTTTAACCACATAACATCAAACAATAATTGTTGTTTTGAAACGCAATGTTTCAGTTCAACCTTCTAATTTCACCACAGTGAAACTACACAGCTCTCACAATAACTGAAGAGACCACTTTGACTGAATTGTGCTGAGAGAATTCAAAAGGAGATGAACAAATGTCCTCTTCATCTGGAAAAGGCTTCCAGTTGCTCAGGGTCTTGAACAAGTTAATGCGCCCCTTCAAACACTTCAGACAACAGAGATATTACTTGGTTAGCTGGAGGTTAACGGCAACGGCTAATCTGCATTTTTATTGCTCACACAACCATTAAAAATATTCAACATCTACATTTATTTCACCATCATAATAATATTAAGAACAACTATCAGCATGAACGTGCTTCCACAATGAATACTAACCAATAAGGACAATCGCTAATAATCACCACAAACTTGCGTGGATACCCATAAAATGGCAATTGTAAGGTTTTTATCAGGGACCTCTGTTTGAGGAAGGTGGGCAACGAGTTCCATTACTACGATAATGCAGGTCTTTCACAAGTGCACCGAGTGCCCTCGAAGCAATTCGCTGAATATTTATCAAAAGCGCTGTGAAATCTGTTTAGGTAGTGAGTTTAGTCTGAGGCTTCTAGAATATGTTCTGTAACGTTCCCGAAAAGCAAGTTTAGATATGCTCCACCAAACTGGCAAATTGTTTCTTTTTTTGAAGCGCCGCTAGCATAAGCCAAGCTAGCTGCTTAGATTACTGCTTGAGTTACAACGCTAACAACAAGTTCTGCAGGCTTGTATTTAATGACTTTGTTAGAGCACATCTAGTACATTCTGACATACTTTTTTAATCATGAATAGAACATATAATTCCCGAAGACATCAAAATTACACGTGTTATTGGCCTGTTCTGACTTTCATCTGTCAGCACGGAATGTTCTGGGGCACTTAAACTGTTGTTTGACAGCTTTCAGTGTGGCGAGATCATTCCCAACCCCCTACATCTTTTGAAACTCCACACCACGTTCACCTGAGGAGTGACTACGTGACCTGTGACAACATAAACACCATACAGATGGACAGAGAGCCAAACAACAGAAAAAAGCTTTCTGCACCATGTTCAGTTTTATATGAAACACATGAACATTAATCATGTTATTGAACTGCTTGTTGTATATATTGTAGCTACGACTAACAGATTAACATGACAACACATATTTAGAATTAACTAAGAGTTTTCCCTGAACAAACTCTTTAATTTGCTGCCTATGAATAATTATTAAGTTTAGGGATGGGGTTGGATTAAGGCTATTAAGGGACTATTATTTAGTCTACACTCAAAAGCCAGTTGCTGTTAACAGGCAATTTTCATCATTATGTTTCAGTGGAATTTATTATTTAAAAATTACTTACAGAAATTACAAATTTTAAATCTCAAAAAGCATTTTTAAACACTGGCAAGTTCATTTACAAATTTTTTTTTATGGTCCTAGATGGAAAACAGTGATGTGTGACATATTCTAAGCTTTTTTTTAATAATGTAATGCCTGTAATCTTTTATTATTATTATTTTTTCTCCATTTAGAGAGCGTTTCTCTGTACATATTGACATACAGCTGTAATTAATTTACTGTTATGATCATGTCATTTTTTATTAATTGACAGCCTAATTATTATAATACATTTAACAATTTATTAAATATTCGTTTCTTTTATTATAGTGCAATAATACACAAGGCCATGCTCTACAGTGATTTTACCATGGTGGTTAAATGCCAAAAATGCCCCTTAACTGTGATAAAATGAATGTAAATCACATTGCCCAATCACTGTAATTCTTTCATTTTATCCAGGCTAACACGTTTTGCACAGTTGCAACATCTACTCTATTTCACAATGTACCACATGGGAACATGCATTTCGTACAAAGCTTAAAGAGGTACGAAGATACCCCTAGGGTGCCAGTAAGTGAGAGTTCAACAATAATAACACCTCAGGCTACAGGGAATCCCTCTACATTCTCGGTGACCACCCCGAAATGATTCTAAAAGACTGAAGAAAGCGGGCACTAGGCGGAAAAGGTGCTTTTATCAGCTTAACGTCATGTGAACAAAATTACACTCATTGGTGTTGGGAGAGAAGATTTCGGTTTCATTCTAAAGTGTGGTGGGATTGCAGTGGGTTTCATCTTACACCGAGCTGAACACACTGAAACTGCCGACTTCTTTTCTCCCGGCGGTGCACTCCTCCCCCCTGAACGCAGACAGAAAAAGCAGGAGGAACAGGTTTTTCCTCCACCACTTGGCAATTTCCCCCTCGGGAAAGCATGCAGGGCTTGTACAGGCATGCAGACACAATGTGTATAAAAGCATGAAAAGAGAGTCAATTAATCTCTCCCTCCACCCTGTTCTCTGTCTTTCTACATCTCTTGTCCTTAGGCTGTCATCTCTGTGTGAGTAGTTGCAGTATTTGTAGATTTTGTGTTGATGGCACATTGCAACTGGTCGAGTAGTAACAACTGCTTCTAACGTTAGAAGAATAGTTAGCTCAACTTTATATTATTTTAAACCTGTATTACTTTTTATCTTTTATATAACACAAAAGGAAAACGTTTGAATAATGTACCCGTCATAGTTTTACATGCAGTTATTAAGTTCAAATTGATTCAGAAGACCTATGAATAACTTATGACCAATGAAATCTTTAGAATGAATAAAAAAGCTTTGAGTAGAATAAAAATATCGCTATAATGCGTATGCTTATGTTCAAGCTAGCTTTCTCCAGTTCAGAACGGGCCATCTGGACAACACATCTGCGCTGAAATGTTGTTCAGAATACATGTAAACGACTATGTAAATCGGATTGCAGCTTTATATTTTAAAGCACATTTTAGGCTTAATATTAAGAAATAAGTCTTGAGCGAAGTCTTTATGAAACTTGAAGTCTTTGTGATTGCATGGAAAAGTTCTTCAACTGAACCTTTTCTCAGCGTTCAGCAGAAGAAAGAATATCATAGAGAGTTGGGATGACATTAGGGTGAATAAATAATCATATAATTTTTGTTTTGGGGTGTCTATGTTATAGTTTGATTCGATTTCTTACCTGTGTGAGTCCTTTGATGTGCTTTCAAGTGAGAGCTCTTTGTGTAAACTTTGGTGCATCCTGGTACAGAGAAAAATTGCCCAGATGTTAGCTTACAAATGTCCCTGATAATCTCTGCTCATCTTCAGGATGGCATGGCACATGTAATCCAAAATGATTTACGCGAATGGCACACTCACCTGGGAAGTCACAATGATGAATCCTTCTCTTCTCCAGCTCAGGGTTGTTCCGTCGGTTGTATCTGGGTCCCGTGAGGACGCCCTGACCGTGGGCCATTAGCATGGAGTGAGGGGTCATCTGTCCAACCTTCATTCCGAGTCTAGCCTGGTACGGCGGGGGAGGGGGGACAGAGGTGATGAGCTCTGCCTGGTTCTCGGGACTGCCGGGCTGGGAGTTGGGGGGCGATGGAGGCAAACTGTGCGGCTGGGGTGAAGTGTAGAACGGCTCGGGCATGACAAATTCACCAGATTGCGTTGTCAAGGCCACTGTGTTCAGGTTGAGCATGGTCCTGCCGGACGCACCGATTCCATTCATCGATTGACTCTGGGAGAAGGTCATTGTGGTAAGGTCGCTAGTGCTGACGGGCATCTGATAGACCGCCGGCTGCTGAGGGCCGATGTGGAGCTCGTCTGTGACGTTTATGTCAGGTTTGATAAAGAGGCTGTTGACCGTCTGGGGCACGCTGAAGACGGAGGTGAATTCGGGCAGTGTCTGAATGCTACAGGGTTCGTCCACCCCTGGCTCAGTCTTGATCTGATGCACCTGAGGTTTGGTTGGACGATAAAGGCCTGTGCGAAGGTGCGTGGTATTAGGCAGGATAACATTGATGTTGAGACTGTAAGGGGTTGGCTTCTCATCTGCAAAATACTCATCCACCACTGAGGCGCTGTCCCGACGGTACTTCTTATCCGTAATGTTTGGGGCAACCAGTGGGGTGATCTGGGGCAAATATTTATCCATCTCCATCCGTGTCTGAAACAAACAGAAGAAGATTAGAATACAGTGCAGTACCTTTAAACACTGTTTACATTGCTCCTGTTAATTCGATTGATTATTTTATCCCAATTTAAAGTCCATTTATTAGAATTTTCTTTGCATACAAAAAGGAGACTGAAATCCAAATGATGCATTCATTTAATTGCATGAAATAGTATTTCTCAATTTAATTAAGTTCCCTGAATGTTTTTATTTTCGATTGCATTTAGTCCATGTTTTGAGCGTGTCTTGGTAATTGTATTAGCTTCCGCCTGACTGACTTTTTTTCGCTTCATTCCCTGCTTTAACCGTGCGCACAAAGGCAAGTTCAACGGAGCAGTTCTGCACAGTGCTCCAATGCAGCACAGAGTAAACAGAAACCTCATAGGTGTGGCGGCCATGAAGGATTGGAGCACAAAGCAAAAGCAAAACAGTGACATGTGATAGCAAGAGGAGATATGTGCACAAACAATGAACAAAAATAGAACTCTAAAAACGAGTGTACCCTGGAGAGCCATTCAGGTGCAACGGTGCTGTAAACTCCCAAGACTGATAAATGAGGGCATTTGTGCGATAATGAAGAACCAGATTTACCAAACCAGTCAATTGGCAAGTCAAATGTGTGATGATGAAATGGTTAGCACATGCAAAAACCCGAACAGCCTAAATACCTGTCTTGAACAAAACGTTCAGTGTTTACACAATTTGCAATGACTACAGCATGTGCTAACCAAAATAACCCCCCCAAAAAAGCACAAGACCACTAGTGAAAATGCTATATTACTTTATACAGAAATACATTAATGAATTTTAAAATGACTTTGGTATGTCGTCCTATCGCTTTAAGGACAGCAGTGCTCAAGTGTGCTGCACTCTTAGAAACGTACACATTGTATTCATGTTGGTTTCTTGATTCTTGTTTCATATAATTATAGATACATCATTTTCAAGTAAAGATTCGTTTAAATGACTTGTGGTTTAACTCTTAAGTAAAATGAATAACATTTAGAATTCACACCTTGAAAGCATCTTTTTTAATTCCTAAAAGATTTTAAACATTATAGGAACGTAAGTTCTCTTATTAAAAGAAGCTGGATGTCATTGCAGACATTTGGACCCCACTTAAAACACACAGCTGCCTTTATGGCAGTCTTTATATTTGACAATAAACATTTCAAAAGCACTGCAATGTCCAGCTGTCTGAAGTGGCAGCTATGTCAACAATAAGGCATGTATTGTCAAAATGCATTTCCTTGACAACCCACTGATGTGGTTTCATGTACAAATATCTTCATCCTTTCAGGTAAGTCATACCCTAACATGTGAGGTCATGTACTCTCGGGGAATGTACAATGAATGCTGACGCTTCTGCAGCTTTTCATATCGCTGTGGATGAGCCATTTGTTACAGACAATTGTACTCTCACAGTGTTAATGTCAACAATTCCACCTTCATCCCCATCGGGCCAGCTTTGGAAAGTTAAAACCAGGTAATTAATGGAAAATAGCTTTCGATTTATCTCCAGACCTGGCAAGCGTACCGCCCCTGCCCTTAGTCCTGGGCACAAACAGGCCTTGTGTTGTGTGGTACTGGCAGAGAGGCAAGTGCCCTTGGCTACAGCTTCCGTTGGCCTTCGAGACCCGGTTCTGTTCACTGGGTTTGTGTGAGGAGAATGAACAGCAGCTGAACCCTGGCCCAAGAACTGAGTTAATGATTGGAGAACATTTACAACTGCTAAGTTATGTATTTTAGGGACCGATAACGGCTGGGAGCCGAGTTAGGCATAAAAATAATCTTTGAGATAAATAAGCAGGAGGTTTCCGTGTTGTTCAGTGTCGACGTACGTTAGAAATATGGGGCTCACTTTCAAAAATTCTGGAAATCAAATGAATTCTTTAAAGGGATAATTCACCCAAAAGTACTTATGAATTAGTTTATCTTTATGAATGATCTCATACGCATTATTTTATTTCTTCAGCCCCCCACCCCCCTCCCCCAAAATAAAAAATCTAAAGTGTTAAAATATAAAGATTGTTTTGTCCATATAATCCAAGCAACATTAAGACATAATTTAATTTTATAAATATCATTTTCTGTTTCACATTATGACATGTTTTTAATTTTGTTTTATTTTGCTGAAAATTCATTTTTTTCATAGAAAAGTCTTATTATTTGTAAAGGAGCACATAATGCTCTGAAGAATCGGAAACGGCATGATATTTGTCTTCCAAACTGACTCGCCGACGTGAGATTTCACAGCTTATTCCCAGAATCCCTGTTAGCCCAAAGACCTTTTTCCTAATTTCCACACAAAAGGTCTTTCCATTCTTTTATTGCCTAAAAGGAATTCAAAAAGATGGAGATTCGTTCACAGATCCCCATAAAACCAGACTGTTAGGCTTCTTGTCTGTTTACTGGAGCCATAACAGCACAAATCATCCGAGGGCAGAAGCAAGAGAAAACAAAACCTTTGAGACGAAAATGATGTTTTATGGCTTTGGGGGAAATAGATAACAGTTGTTTTGGCTTTCCAGGACCATGACTACTGAAGGGACCATCTTGACTGCTCTTCACAGCAGTGGATATGACTACTAACCGCTGGTTTTGTAATAGAAAATTAAAGTAAGTTACTACAGTGACACTGCAAAACGATGTGACTCAGCCATATCTTATCATCAATCATGTAATTAAGATAATCTTTAATTATAATCATGACTTGGTTTCGGATTATTTTAGCAATCTAGTTTAATTTAGACTATGACTCCTTTAATAGCAAGTACTTTTCCCAACAAGTACCAGGGGTCGTGAGGTCAGACATGTGCTTCTCATCACTAAGCGAAGACAAGGGAACAGAGACGTGTCAAGGCCCACGCTGTTTCTTCAGTGTAGCCAACAATCTACATGTTCCCTGTGGCCATTCAAACTTTTGAAGGAGTGCAATGAGGTCATCAGTCATTGGCCCAGCCAGTCATAAACTGCTGGTGTTCTAGTTCGGATGCCATATGATCCGACACAGCACATTCCAATTTTAGAACAAACTTTTTTCAGTAGTAGTTGTGGACTTACACATGATCATTAAAACAGAACAGAAAATAAAACATCAAAGAAATGTATGGCCATTGTGATAGGATAAAGGCAGTCTGCCTTTCCAAAGGCAAAAAGAACAAACTATAAAGAAATCTGAATCAATAAATACAGTTTAAACCTGAATGTTCTCTTGGGGCAAACTAAATCTTAAACTTTTGAATAATATATCACGGTATTAAATAACACTATCATATTCTACATAACTTTAAACAGTGCATTGAAGTTGCTGAGCATTTGTCTATTATTATTTATTATTAGTCAGAGTCAAATATAAACTATACTATGCACAGAACAGTATGAAGTAAGTGTTTATTGTTATATTATATTATATATTATTGGAAAACTGACATGCAAATTGAAAGATAAATGTGTTGCAGCATAAAATATTTTTTTTTAAACACATTTACTAAAAAAAAAATAATAATAATTTAATTTGCATTCTGATTTCAATTACTGAAATGTAAAAAAAAAAAGAAAGAAAAGAAAACACTACATATATACTAACATACTTATTGGTTTTGGACTTTTGATGTTAATAGTAATAACAATAATAATACTCCTACTAATAATACATTGCATAAGCAATTATTCATACTAATCATGCTAAATTAGTAAATGTTTAGTTAAGTTGACCCTTATGTGGAGATGTAACATGCACACCTCAAATGAGAGCTCATAAAGATAGAAATACCTGTAATATATATATATTTTTTGATAAACAATACTTTACACTTCCAGAAAGACACTGGCATTACAGAAAGCCGTTCGAGAAGACCTTTTTTTTGTTGTTGTTACGGAGCAAGTGCTTTCTCTTAAAAGTGCATCTGTGGTGTGGTATACTTTCCTGAGGTCTAGGCAAAAATATTTTTGGTTTCCCAGTTTAAGTCAGACACCACAGAGCGCCTGCCATACCTGAGCCATTTCGACAGCGTTTGTTGCTAGTCTCACCGGGGGTTTGACGTCCTCAAACACAGACGTGTCCTCCGGCCCATCCGCGCTACACATCCGCACGGGTTTCAGCTGCGTGAAAACCGCCCTCTCTTCTGTGATCGGAGCGCCAACGGCCAGTCCTACACTTGCCATTTCTATATGCAAATATCGAATTTTATGTTTTAATCTTATTTTTTTAGAATACACATATACGGAATTATTGTTAAAGTCCTTGTCGTTACATCCAGACGCGCGGTGTATCCAAAACCCTCCCTATGTCACTCAGGTAGCCTTACCTGTTGTAAAGTATCACATTGTGAAAACGTAGTACCTGAGTGACGGCTGCGTTAGCCATTCAGAGCGAAGAGAAAAGCGCCCTCTCCAATCACAGGGCAGGTAGGCGTGGCTCACCTGAGAGGTGTATAACATGGAGACGTTGCTTTTCTGTATACCCGTCAGAAAAAAATTACACTGAGGCAGTCATATTGTAAACAATTTATTTCTTTGCTCAGTATGAAAACGAGCTTTTTTTTGTGTGATGAGAACCCTGTTTAATTTATGAACCAAAACATCATGCTAATAAATCGTCGCAGCAGGACTCTCAAGTCGGGTTTATTAGCTGGTTTTGTACATCATCTTATCGCCCAGCTATAGACAACAGGCTGGGAGAACAAATCCAAGCTTGTTCATGGATATCTGTTTACTTTACATTAATTTAGGTTTAAATACTGCATTATTAATTTTACACTATTCATAATTAAATTATTTCAATTAAGTTGACTATAAACAACATAAGCATGTGATTTTCGGCTTGCAGAAATAAATACATTTTATAACTTCACTCTCTCAGTCATGATAACATAATTCCATAGCTCCCACACAGACATTACATAAGATATTAGTGCATATTGTAACACGCCCATGTATAGTGATGATATTAAAGCAGACTAACTTACAAATGAAAATCTGTAAATCCCACTTCACCTGTAAGCTGTTATTGTTTTGTCTGAAGCGAAACAAATCAGAGCACAAATCAGTTTCCATCAGACGCCTCACATGAAGTACCAAACCAACCAGTTATATTTATCTTGATGTTCAGATTCAGTGTTTCATTGCTCCACGAATTTCTAGAAGCAGCAACGTTGAAAAAGGATGAGAAAAAGTGATGGGTCGGAAACTGGATCGTCTGCATTCCTCCTGTTTTATCAAAGAGCCTGAGGACAGATGGGGTCAGTCAAAAACAGACGTGGTCACTGCAGATGTCACTCTTTAGGGCCAATTCGGAGGGAACTGTAGTTGTTTGAGAGGTCAGACAAGGTGGAAACACCTGTTCCTGGGTTTAAATGGGGTTGCTGCATTACAAAAGTTACATGACGCATAGATTCACTGAAACCTGCCATGCATTGTGTAAAGTGCACAATATAAAATGCACATTATGTAATGCCAAAAAGGATAGTAACATCTGCTTTTATGTAAAATCTGGTTAAGGTCACAGAGTTATAAAAAAACAACAACTGCTGTTTCTTGTTATTAAAGTCTTATTATTATTTTTTATTTTAATGTTCATAAATCACATGGGAATAAAAAGTGGTGAAGGGAAGGACCTTGGTGACAGAACAGTCTGTTCTAATTATAATAATTTGCAACAAAATATTGGTTGTCAGGACCGGTTCATAACATTAAGTATTCTGTACAGATCGATCACTTTTAACATTTCAAAACATCCCATGCTCTGCATCATTTGAACCAATAATGAAGAAAGAGGTTTTACTTGTATGAGTATATGTGTAGGATTTGCAGGGGTGTCGAAACGAGGGGAAGGTTAGGATGATTCCAAGCACGATTTTTACGCAACATGGGGGACCCCGAGTCAATGTGATGTTCAGGGAGCCCAGAAATCATTGTGGCTCCCATTATGTTTTGTATTTCTCTCATTCATGAATTTAAATAGAAACTGAACTGTGGTAAAAAAAAAAAAAAAGGATGTCATGGATGAGATGAGACAAATTTGGTTGAGAAAGGATGAGACTAATTTAAATGAGTCGACATAAAAAAAATAATTGCAAAAGTTTCAAGTATGATATTTTATTGAACATTTTATAAAAACAGAATGATTGCAGACAGATAGATAGATTTCAATATACTGCTCTATTCCAAGACTCCTCACTCCTATTTAAATTCCTATTCATAGTATTTTTAGGTGGGGCCAATTAAAATCAAATTCCAACTCATCAACTTTAATTAGGATTTTTGCCCGGCAACGGTCTTCACATGATATTAAACACATTTCAAAGGAACAATTAACCCTACAGCAGTGTTCATCATTTCATACATGTATGCTTCTGTTTTCTATGCAACACAAGAGGGAATATTTTGAAAAGAACTGCGTGAAAACCATTTGAAATATCTTGTATTACACAGGAGAAAATAAAACATTAAATAAATACAACTCTAATATAACTTTTTCTTTAAAAACGGTAACAATCATTCAGCATCACTTTAAGTTTAATTACGTAAAGAGAACTCTTAAAACATTGAAACCAATAGGTTTCAAAGCAGGTAAAAATCACAGGATGTCCTGAACACATTTGGAAATAGAAATATGCTTCTGCAGAATTTAGTGCACTAACTATTAAAGAATCTTGCCCGAGGACCTTGAGAGTGGCATGTGTGCTTGTGTAATCAACAGACCTGTCTTTGCCGGGCTCGTATCAAATTTGCATGGGCAATTGGTTGATGGATTGCGGTGAGTTTCAGTGTGTGGTTACTAGTGCTCTGCCTGCAATTGCTCACCTTCCTGAGCTCAAATTACACCAGCAGCTCTCTCACACACACTCCTGAACACGTGTGCTGTGAGGCAATACACACGTATCCAATCGTGCTGCATTTCTATGCCGCTTTGCTTTCTTTCTATACCTCATTTGTCCAATTACAGCCTCAGAGAGTATGACAGATGTCCTAACGTGAACATTCACCATTTAGCATCTCACAAAATGGCCTCACAACAACTCTGTAAATGAATATCTGAGCATTGAAAGTAACTGATGCATTCCGGGGGCCAGAGAGCCGGTGCCGGCTATGGATTTGAGAGCCAAATGTTGACTGAGGGAGGGTGTCCTTCAGCCCTGAATAGGCCCTGATTGTTCTTCCCTATTACAGCACTGAAGCTAAAATGTGTGCTTTTCAATAAGGTAAGAATCAGCATTGATCTAAGCAAACCATGCAGCGCTAACCAACCGTGTACACACCCAGACTTTCATTGTGAAATGACAGAATGAGTAGTGTGACAAAAGGTGAAAAATTGATTTTTTTTGTTCCTCCGGTGAATACAATCCATGACCACTTTCTAAAACACAATGCTCATATGTAGAAATGCATTACAGTGTCCTATAAATCACAGTTGGGATTTTGTGCTGTCTGTACACTGAGAGCGTTTAGAAAAAATTAGCAGCACATGTCTCTCATGCTTTCTCACATATAAATACATACAGTATACAAAACAATGTATGCCAAATCTAAAATATAACTTACGATTGCTTCTGGCTTTGAATGTCCGGATTGACAGGATTTTGACACCAATTCCCGCCGGTTTAATTTGTTTTCATCTGTGTATGTTCTTTTGACTCTCAAAGCTTATTAACGTTTTGATGCCCACTGACTTCCATTATATGACTGACAGACGTTTGAGTTAAAAATCTTTGTTTGTGTTCTACTGAAGAAACAAAGTCGCCTACATCTTGGACGCCCTGGGGGTAAGCAGATAAACATCCAAGTTTCATTTTTCCCTTTAAGTTTTAACTCTCCCTTTAAGGGTCAAGCAATGATGCTTGTGAATTTCAACAAGGGCACAGACAAATTGTCACATACATTGCAGTTCTGAAAAGAGACACCTGGATAAACAAAATGGCCAACTTTACAATAGTGCAGAAGTGCAGACTTCATGTAGGTCATTTGAAGCTTTACAAACATGTTGCAAACAATGTGAGCTATTGTAAATCTTTAAATGAAAAAAAAAGTAGAGAAAGTTTGTTTAAAACATTAAGATATCTTGACTATTAATATAACGGTTAAGGGTTGATTGTCTTATAGAAAAAGTTTTATTTTTTGACATTTCTTACCACTGTAATACCACTTTTTACTGTTTACCCTTTTTTGTTAAAAAAGACTTCAAAGATCCTATTGATAGAAATACAAAGACCAAATATCAATACACAGAAAAGAACCGACTACCCACAGACCTTATTTTAATAACTGTTACATGAATCACAAGGAAACCAATGGGTTAATGAAGACGTTATGTTTGCTTTATGCTCACACAAAATGACGTAGGTCCATGTCCATTAAAACGTCTTTAAGATCAAGCAGGATGTTGAATATAACTTTAAGGGGGTAGTTGCGCAATTCTGAGCACCGGAATACAGTGGGAGGTGACCATATATGGCCCCAGGAAATGCTGGAATTCCTTCAGGTGAGATAGGGAATGACGTTTCAATGTAATCGGGTCAGAGAACGAGGAGTTAAACAATTTCTGTGCACTATCAATAAAATTTGCCATTCGAGTATTTCACCATTGATACGCCCATCTGCAGTAAACAAAGTCACAATGACCTTGCGTGAGAAAAGCACTACTGTCGAAATTTCTCAATCTAACCAACCGCATTTTTTTTGAAGCAACTTGAGATAATGGATTATGTAACTGAAGCAACTTTATGTCACCCAGTTTATAGCCTACAGTGGTGTGTAAGAATGTTATTCCACTAGTGCTTATAGCTTTTTCATTATTTAAATATATATATATATATATATATATATATATATATATAATTCTAAGAAAGAAGATACATTTTGTCTGTTATTTGCATATATTGCATACATGCTATGTCTAACCATACACAGTCCAATTTTTATTTGTCAACTACCCATGCATGCACATACACACACATGTTGGTTTTTGTGATTTCTGGGGTCTCTTCATATGTGTAAAGGTGTTTCTACTGTACAGACTGTATGTGGTATTGTTCTACACTGACCCTACACCTAAACCTACCCCTTACAGGAAACTTTAGGCACTTTTAGATAAAAAATAAAAATAAAAATTAAGTATGTTTTTAAGCCTTTTGAATTACAGGGACACCGGAAATGGCTTTTACAGAAATAAATAAAATAAATTACAATACTGAAAACAGTTATGTACGCTACACTTAAGCCATCTGCCATATTGAAATTGCCAAAGCAGGTCTGTGAACACTCAGGAGCAAGTCTGCAGGTAAGAATATCTATATCTGCAAGTGACTTCAGCAGATGATTTGACTAAACTAACACAGACAAAGCCATTAACTGACACAATATTAAAAGGTGTTTGTTAAAAATCCTACAATATTGAGTTATTACATTAAAAACATATACCAGCACATTTTTACATCTGATTTAGTCAGGAATGTTACAAGCTGTTCCCCTTTACAAGCATAGGCTGTGCAATGTTGTGCCATTTGACTGTTATTATGAGTGATGACACACTGACCGTTCCAAGATGGCGGAAACACTGATGAATGTGGCATTTATCTATGTACCTATCAAAATGTTCATTTTTTCTTATTTAAATGTATATTGTTGAAATATTTCCATATGAGCAAATATATAAAAAAAAAAAAAAAAAAAAAAAAAAAAATATATATATATATATACATTTTTCTAAATTTTAATTTGCAAATTACATTATGAACTTAATAGGCCCATATAATAACTGTGCTTTTTGGATCCTTTTGGTGTATGTCACCTGTTACTTGTTTGCTAAAGTCTTTTGAATAGTATTCTGTCCTATACAGCCAGTAACCATCTGTTGCCCACAAGTTTTTATGGCATAACTGGTCAATAATATGATGCTTAAACTTGAAAGCCTGTTTTGCTAGGACCAAAGAAGAACAGTTAAGTCTTTTACAGTAACTGTTCCTCCAATAACTACAGATAACATAGGCCTATATTTAAATGTGGAATTTACTAGATATATTTCATAAGTTAATGAAAAGAGATCACAAAAACCTTAACTTTCAGATGGTTTGCTAAGGGGAAGTTTGCTGTATTCATTAAAAAATTGTGATAATTAGATATTCACCAGAAAATATATAATCCCTTACAAGCGGAGTTCCTCAAGAGTCTGTTTGCTCATAAAATTGATAGGTACCTTATAATTATTTTTTACTTTGTTAAAAAGACGTGTGTGTGTGTTTGCATTTGCTTTTTTGGTCCCAGAGTGTCAGGTTACTTTAAGTCCAGTCTGAGAGAAGGCTCTGGGATCAACTCTCTATTGTTACTCCATAAACTAATAACAATTGGGCCAGGAGATTCCCACACTCTATGTCTTAAAAAGCTCTTTTATTTCCTTTTTCACTTGCATGCTCCTGCCTCCCACATCAACTGGACAAAATTCCATTTCTCTGAATTGCACCAACAGGAAAAAACAATAACTCTACTGTAAAGAAAATTTTTCAAACACTGATTACAATCAGTGTTATGATTTCAGGGAAGTTTTACACCAAATGGCAGCCACAAGTTTTATAGATCTTCTAATGATATGAATGACGTCATTTGAAGCGCCATCTATTTTTAGTGGTTTGTGTAAAGACTGCAGCATTTGGCAAATGTTTAGTATAGAGAATATGCCAGAAAACCCACAGACTGGAGTTATGAAGAGAGTGTGTTTGTGGGACAAATGCAACGGTATCTAGGAAACATGACACAAAGAATTAATAAAAAAACATTTCTTCTGATGTAACTTCAGTACGTCAAAAGATTAATTGTGTCAACACATCAACAAGATCTGTTCTGAGAATCCTATATGTATTGTACTCATGCTCTTACAGTCAAAAGCCTCTAATGGAGGCAGTAATAATACCATTTTAAATGACACTGCATAATTTCATCTAGCATCCCAAAAAGAATTGTCAGTTAGAACAATGCTGAAATGAAAAGAATAAAGAATAAAGGAGTGTATGCATCATGAAGCAGTGTTAATCACTCTCTAAAATATCACTGATCAAAAATTGGAATAAAAAAAGAGAGAGTAAAACAAATATATATGCAGTTCTCTCCACTTACATTGTCACCCTTGGTAAATCTGAGCAAAGGTGACTGTGAAAATAAATCTGCGTTGTTTAATCTTTTTGTAATGATCAGCTGTGATCCTGGACCCGAGTGGCCGGATCCGCCAGACTCTGTCTGTGATCCAGATCCTCAACTACTGGACTCACCCGAACTCCATGAAGACTGTGAGACCCCATGGCCCGAGCCGCCAGAATCCGTGTGTGACTCAGAGACTCCATCGTGTCCGCCAGTGGCTGCATGACATCTGGAGATGTCGGCTCTAGCCGTAGAATCTCCAGAGTCCCCATTGGTGGCTGCAGTGCCCATGGAGGTCCCTGAGT
>JAUCMU010000046.1:11686203-11697882 GCA_032275025.1 Enteromius treurensis | reverse complement strand
AAATGCGACGCCAATGTCTAAGACAGTGCTGACACTCTCACACACATACACATTTTTCCCCCATAAAAAAACAAAGTACTAGTCAGTCATCATTCCATTATGAATCTTTTGTAGCCCTGTTGTCAACAAATTCCTTTCTGTATTCTACTGTATAATCGCAGAATTTTTTAGTAGAAAGTATTAATTAGTTTGATTTTAAACAAAAATGTATTAAAATATGAAAGTATGCATTAAAAATACAATATTAGGTAATTTCAAAGCTACACTGTAAAAATGTATATGATTAATTTGTCATGTCAACATGTGTTGTTATATTAACTAATAACATTTTTAATTTTTAAATTTTAAACCTTTTACAAATAGATTTTTCTTAAACTTAAAGCAACAACATTTTCCCTTTTATTTCTTTTCTTTTCCAGTTTAAAGTTACATTTATTTTTCATTGTAACTATGACATTT
Source organism: Enteromius treurensis (assembly GCA_032275025.1). Lineage (NCBI taxonomy): Eukaryota > Metazoa > Chordata > Actinopteri > Cypriniformes > Cyprinidae > Enteromius > Enteromius treurensis. The sequence goes on along the minus strand of JAUCMU010000046.1, from coordinate 11,697,423 downwards.
AGCATATTTTTCATTAAAACATCTGTGCTACATATTTGTCAATTTGTGTTGTTATTATTCTTTAAATAATTACACAGGAAAGAAAGAAAACAAACAAACAATCCTATGAATACTCAGAACTCTGAGATTCTGAGAAATCAACACATTGTTTTTTCACAATATATATATATATATATATATGGAAACATTGAGATTTTTCTAATACATTATTGTATCTAATCTAATCTATTATGTAAAAATATTTACATAATATAAAATTTATTTTAAAGCATATATAAAATAAATTCCCAAAATGTATAGCAATGGATAGTGTTGATAATATATACACACATATATATAAAATGAATCAAAAATATTTACATGTCAATATCCAAACAGCTGACCTCATAAGTTAAAACTACTGAATCTGAACTCCGCGTCCATGATCACTACACCCTTGGGTTGTACCCTTCTACAAAAATGCTGCATCTATTCAGGTACACAATGTAAAGTACAATAACAAGTAAAAAATTAGAGCCACACCTTCCAAACAACCGTTTTGAGAAACAGTTTCACTGTACAAAAATGCACAGCATTTATATTAGTGAAAGTTGATAACGCCCAAAACTATAAAAATGACTCCTACACTTTGATAAAAGCCTGCAAAAACCTGCAATAGATCTACCCAAGTAAGTGTTTGACTACATTAATTGACCTGACAAAACTGGCAAGACTAACAATAAAATATAGTTTGCCAATTCCATGTTTTAATGTACATTTTATATTGTAATTTATAAAATTCTCAATCCCTAAAGTGTTTATTCAGTGTCCTGAATTAATTCTTTCATTGTGTTCAGACACATAAGTGCTGGGACTGATTGTCTTCTTGTGTAGAGAAAGAAAAAGAGTTATAAGAGTAAATAACATCAGTGAAAGCTCTGATGTTTGATAATTTGGTAGAAGAAGTTCAGATTTAATGTGCATACATTGTTTTAAATACATTTTTAAAAGTATGTAGTTTTAATATTATGATTTTTATTTCTAACCAGCCTTAATGCTTATTTACATGTACAAATTATGCATAATACTGACATTCTTATGTCTCCAAGCATGTAGATTGCTAGTGAGTAGTGCTAGTGGGAAAGTACAGTCATTTTTGTTTGTTTGTAGTAAGCCATTACTGGGATATACATCATGTGATATTTTGGTTATTATAAGATATATATATTTATAAATATATATGTGTGTGTACTAGTTTTCAGATTGAAGATTCTTCAACTGAACAATTCAACAGTCTCCAAAGAATTGTTCTTTCTGGCTCACACTACCCTCTGCTGTACAGCAGTGAAAATGTGCAGGTATTTGCACATGACCATTTGTTGCCTTCTGTATGCTAAAAGAAAACACCCATTTCATTATTTCAAAATCAACTGATTCGAAATCATGAAGATCTGTGCCAAAGCTAACTTGAAATATTGACTTGTTTGACACATGCCATGCTGAAATTCCTCAGAAGACACATTTTAAACACTAACTAAATCCTGCATGACTCAGTCAGATAAAAATGTCACAGCCCTGATCAAATGCGGTTGTTCACATCATCACAGGAAACCGTTCACTTCCTCAATAATTTTACTGGACTTTTGCCAGCACTTTTGCATTTTTCACATATATTTTGAGCAAGATTTATGCTTCCCAATTATATAAATCTTTCAAATTCTTTCAGATATTTAAGGCACAGACCACAATATGCAACATAACTTTACACTTGAGTGAATTTATTCAGAATATGTTTCAGCTATTTCCACACTGTACAAATATGAAGTGAGAGATGTCCTAACAATGTTGCATTTCTCTCTCTCTCTCTCTCTCTCACACACACACACACACACACACACGTTATTAAAGAAACATGATTGAGCAATGACAAACTATATTTCGCAATTACGAGACATAACGAGAAATAAAATAGCTGTCATTTTTTTCTCTATGAGGAAGAATTCATATCCTGCAATGTAAAGAATGACTGAATATATGAATAAGGAAGTCTGGGGAAAGGACTTTGACCTTTTTGATCTATCAACCAGACAAAGAGCAAGGATGAATGGAAAAACAGACATAGCGATTAATAATAAGATAAACATATTTTAAAAACATGAAGAAAAATATATTCATTCAGACTCAGGTTAAAATTCAGGTTAAGGTTAAATTTGTGAACAATGCGCTGCTGATAGACACTTGAATATTGATAAGCTAGTCTTCCAGCTTGTTAGTCAGCTAATTTAGAAAAATCTGCTGTCTCTTTCGATTTGTCTCAGTGTGAAGCCATGCTGTAAGTGAAGTGAAGAACAAGTTAGTGTGTGTAATCTATAAAATGGCTTAAACAGTCTGGAAGTCTGGTCCACCCATCTGAATTCTGGCCAATACCTGTCCTGTTATACAAGCAGAGAACGTTTTTCACTTATTGACTTATTTAGATCCATGATTTTTTGTGCATTTGTGTTGTGTGCCTCAGATGTGTTTGTACTGAATGTGTCATGTACTCTACCAGCCACTAAGAAAAGTGAATGTACAGTATAGGCTACTGTGAATAAAAATGGGACATTTAAGGTGAGTAAGTGTAAAATGAATTACTCTAGTCATAAAGTTTAAATATTAATGTGAGAATTAGTGGAAAATATCTTTAAAAATGCCTTGCAGTACAGGCAATTAAGTCAATTGTTTCATAGACATGAAAATATGGTAAATTGTGGTGAATGCACTATAAATCTTACATAGTCTTCTGCAATATAGGCTTTCATGAATCTAAAAAGTTCCACATGCAGTGACAGATAAGAATATTTTCTATTTAGTAAATCTGTAGCAGACCAAATATATGCCATCTATTATTACACTTCTTTACATGTACTATACTATAAAGATTCACTTTTGGTGGGACTAAAGCTAGATTTTTATCTTTTTTGTTATCCTAACAACTGAAGCTGATTATAATGTTAATTATATCGCTTGATCATCACATCGCTTTGTTGCAGTGTAGACATGGTGATAGATTTTAAATGTAAACACCCCTACACTAGCAAACACACACACACACACACACTTTGGATTCAGTATTCAGCAGTGTTGTCTGTGAAATGAGGGGGAAGGGAGAAGTGCTCCCTAAGGCTCAATGGATTCGATTCTCTCTGGAGGGGTCATTAGCCCACACTGATTATCTAATGTTCCAATGACCTACCTCCTCCCGCTCTGGACACCCTTCGCCCTCCCCTCTTCATATTCAACCCCCCATGGAGCTCAGGTAAAAATAGCGGGGGGTCTGGACAGACGAGAAAGCCCGTCATCTGATATCAATGTCTGTGGAAAAAGAAAGGATTTCGTTTTTTTACCTTAAGAGCAAGACAAACACGGCAAAAGAATCAATAAGAAAGTTTTACAATAATATTATAATATTAAACACAATAATGTCTTAATAAATACAACCCAAATCAATCAATAATAATAACTGAACAATTAAAAAGTGGTTAAATATGTTTGGTGGGATTTCTAATCAAACATCTTGTCCAGAAAAAGGTTAAAGAAAAGTCCATAAATTCACACTGAAGAAGGGACATGAGTCATAACTGGTGACCATAATGGCATGTAGATTTTGTGGTGAGCTCGTTAGACTTCAAACGGTGAGCAACCACTTAGCAACCAGCAGAAACCATTAGCCATATGCTTAACGCCTTAGTAAACACACACAACTATGGACCCTTTTATAGGCTTGATTTGTGATGACACATTTCCACAATAACTTCATTCATTTGTTACAGTTTTTAAGGCAGTAACTGAAAATGTTGCATTTTTGTCCTTTTTCCAAAGATTTGGGAATGCAATAGTGAGGGTTTTCTTTTGCTGTTGAAGCAAATGCAGAAATGATGTTGCTAATCAAGTACACTCTACTATAGTTTCTATTCATTTCAATATGAATAAATAAATATATTATTGTTAACTGTTAATTATTGTCTGTTCATTATGTTCAAGTCTCTTATACTCACCAAGACTGCATCCATTTAATAAAAAATACAGTAATATTGTGTAATATTATAATTTGAAATAAGTATTGTCTATTTAAATGTTTTTTAAATATTGGCATCCAGCCATTGCTCTTGACTTCTGTGTCGCACGGCTCTTCAGAAATCATTCTAATTTGCTGATTTGGTGCTCAAGAAACAATGATGATGCCAATTATTAATGCTGAACTGTTGTTCTTCTTAATATTCTTGTGGAAACTGTGAAACATTTTTCAGGATGAATACAGAAAGTAAAACAACAACAACAACAACAACAGTATATTTTGTGACATTATAAACAGCTTTTCTGTCACAAACTTACTGACCTTACTGAACTCTAGAGTCAACTCTGAACTCTAGTCATTTTAGATTCAACCGACTTCCCTTTTGTTGCATTACCAGCATACCGTCTCTAGGTGGCAGTAGTTGAACAGATTTCAGTGACTGGTCTGACAGCAGAAAGTTGCCTCTTGTTTGTCAAAAGAAGCACTTGGCAAACAGCCATTTTTATATTAGTGACATAATGTGGGCTAATTAGCACCTGATGTTCTCTTCATTAAGATCACTCAAGCAGTCCCACTGAGATACTCTGCATCAAATTAAAGACTGTCAACATAACGCCAAGCTGCTTAATGAAGACCCCCTGCCTTCACCACACACATACACAAACCCCCCCCCCATATAAACAAAAACATAATGCGTCACACTACCGCTGCCTTCCCATGTCATAACAGTTGTAGGTAGGCCTACAAAATTTGTGTCATTTGAATTGCTTTATTAAAAGATCTAGCCTACATTCTATTAAGCCTGACTGCATCACTTCAAATGTGTGCAAGATAGTAAAATTCTATATTTAAATAACTTTTGTATGTTCAAAATAGGCAAAGGTAAATGTGAGCATGCACTGTAATTCACTCTAGCTGCATGGCACAGAGTCAGTGAGGGTTCACAGGGGCTGGAAGTCCAGAGTCTTTCCTGCTCTAATCGCTTCGGCACCATTAGCGCAAGTCCATTAGAGCACTCGTTCATTCTCCATTTTCCTCCACCCTTCTCTTTAGAGCACCTCTGAGACACTCACAGACCTCTGCAGCTCACTGCACACAGACAGGTGCGCGCCTGAGTTTTAATGTTAGTTCAGAAATCACTCTTATATTTCTATAGAATTTAATACAAATTTAATGTTAAGTCACTATACAAATTATTTTAGCAGTGTATGATGCACGTGTGGGCTTTTAAAAATCAACATTTCAGAATAACTACGGCCTACTATTCGGTTTGCTTAAGTGAGCAAGTCTGTGTATAACCTGATGATAATACTCTCCAGCATGATTTAAGAACGATCCAAAGAGCTCCGCAATTAACTTTTAATTACTTAATTAACTTTTTATTTAATGTTTAATTAGTGGCCTATAAATATTTTTAGTCTGCAGTTTTCAAAGTCTTAAAACACTCTGTTAGATTTTACATTAATTTTTTAATCCTAGATTTTGACTGTAGCCTCAGACTTCGAAGCTACTTGCAATTTTTTTGGGCCTGTCTGTCATTGATAAAGTAGTCTGGTGCTAAGATTATAAATGTTCAGAGCTGGATTTAAACTTGCAATAAGCAAAAACACCACAGCTTAATGTGTTCCCCACTCATGTTTTTTTAGGGTCTGCGAATCCCAAAACCTCCATTTATATTTCAAAATCATACTTTACAAGCAATTTTGACATAATGATCAAAATGTAAACTTTATGTATTGCACACCTACCAAGAAAGAGCAGATCTGTTTTAAATTCTCATTCACATCAGTTATAAAAACAGAATTAAATACAATTCATTTTTCACACACCAGGATCCTCTGGATGGTGTACATGCCGTAGAAGTTCACTTCTTATTACCAAATATATATTTGTTTTATTTCTCTACAACGTTAGTGGAATGCATAATAGTCACATTTCCTAAAAGTTCTGTGCCAACTTTGTTAAAACGATCTATATCGGTCACAAGGCTTTTGAAAAGATCAGAGAAGCATATTTCATATTGTTTCAAGAATTTGAATGCAAGAGGTTATATATATATAGTACAATGTACTTATTATGCTCATATTGTATTGCAAAACACTTCTGCTGAGGTGGGATACGGGTAAGGCAAGGGACAGGTTTGGTGGTATGGATAGGTTCAAGTGTAATTATAAACGTAATTATAGGTATTTTTAAAAATATAAGTTCAATGTAAAAACATGTATGTGCATTGTACCAAATTATTAATTTAAATGTAAGTACATAGTAATTAAGGCCACCTAATATAAAGTGAGACTATTTTAATATATACACTCTGGGATGCCAAACATAAACGGTAAAGTCAATCTCAGCAGACCAGGAGGGTTAAACTGAGTTGCGGAGCAGAAATGACAAGAAAAAGTATTCTTTCATGATAGCCCTCACAGCTCTGTTTGCTCTAAATTGAGTATGAAAACTTCCCAGACTCTGATCGAATGCTTAAAAACAACAGCTTGTCTTAAATATGGCTGCAGACGCAGATGAAGATGGAGCGCCTCTTTGTTCCAGCACAACGGGTATCTGATGTTACATAAGTTCGACTCGACACCTGCACCGGCATCCCGCGAAGCCTGCTACGGCACAAAGCAGAGGAAACATATTTATTTCATCGCAAGATCAAGCCTTGTCCCTGTAGTAAAATTCCCATACAGTGTCAGCTTCTGAAGATACATTTTTCATAGGGCACCATGTGCTTTTCTGTCACTCACAGCTGCAGGGCATTGGAACCGCAGGATTATATGCGGGGAGGGCAGAGGGAGGACGAAAAAAGGGAAAGATTAAATATTTAAGTCTCACTCTTCCACAACACCAGGAGCCACTTGTTCGGCAGTCTCAAAAGAAAGAGGCCGAAGCCCCAAGATCAAGGTTGGGTGCCGGGGTCACTGCCTTGTGGACTTTGGAGGTAGAGAATCACATGGCCTGTCCGTCAACCCAGGCCTAATGATCTCGTGCGATGTCATTATTCTCTGCGGCTGGGGACTCTGATATGGAAAGGCCTGATTGGGAAGGAGCGGATCAACACGTTGTGTGCTGTGGTGAATTTGTCATGCCGATGCTGGCGGATTGAAAATGAAGGCCAATGTAGCTTGTCACATCACACACAACAGCCTGTCAAAACAGTGACACTAGAGAGAGTTGACTCATTGAGCATCATCAAAAATGAATCGCTGCTTGAGCTTGACATGCTGCCACACAAACGCACGCATGAATTTACGCAAATAGTGTTTGGATGTCACTAGATGGGGCTCGAACATGTGGCCTGTTGTGCCACACTCTGAAAAATCTAGACATTTCTGCAAGGAATATATATCGGGTTCAACAGAAGTTAAAGTTCCAGTTTGTGAAATAAGGCTGATTACCACACAATAACCATTTGTCTCATGCCTTGTTTTCTTCACAAAAAATTCAATCATCATGGTGTTGCGGTGACTCAGTTACAATGGAGGTAAACAGGAACAGTTTATAAATGCTGAAATCAGAAAGCGTAAAATTTTTTAATTGTTTTGTTGCAACTTGTGTACGATCGAGCTGCTTTCATCATATGCAAAGGGGATTTTTTACACTGAAACAATGTTTACATACATATTGTATCTGTTTATACTAATGAAATGGTATCTTAACATGTACGCATTTTCATTGTCTCACTTTAAAGATTTGAAGTCAAAAATCCTTAGCATTACCCTTTAAGTGCTGTCAGTTGAGCTTAACTTCTAAATTTCAGTGCAAAGTTTAGTTTTAATTCATCATTTTCCACCTTATTTTTAATATAAGAGCGGGAGCAACCATTTGTAACTTGAATGTGCCATCCTTCTGGAGTCATCTGCTTCCAGATAGCTGTACAGAGACAGTCCGTTATGCAGTTTGATATCACAAACTGGTATTATTTCACTCTCTTATTTTTATACTTATTTACCTATAAAAGCTAATGCATCAGAATTCTAATGCAATCACATGAAATTGCAATTTTAAAAGACTTGGACCAAACACATCAACAGATAGATTTCATCCCTCAGGAATTGTATAAGCAACTAAGACTTAAAATCAGCCAATAAGTACCCCTCTACACTTTCATATTGAAATAGTATTTGGATTATAGTAAATAGTATTGGATTATCCATATGATATACATTCAGTGTAGTATTATTAACACTAAAAATCATTTTCTGCCTCACCAAAGCAGTTGCAAAAGCTGCTGATCCTTCCAGTCTGGAGAGATGTAAATGTAATTCATGTCAGAGAGAGTTTTCTTTTTCTGAACTTGAGTGAGAGGTAGAAAACAGCACAGAAAGGGCTCCATTAATGGGACCCAGGCTAAGGGCGTTAAATATTGCATACACAGCAGAGCGAATCATTTCCACCTCTCTCTCACTGCAGTAAGCCCCACGAGTAACAGCCACACAGGTCCAGAGGTCTCAGGGTTTGTTAGTAGGCCAAACGTGACCTCTATAATACTTATTTTTTCAAATAAAAATGCAAATTGGCGTATTTATAACATGCACATGTTTGGCATGCATATAATATTAAGTTTTTACGTGCATATGGTACTGTATGTTGTTTTTTGTCAAAGGTGCTTTATTTTTGTATTTTTTTGTCAATGTTAGAAGCATTAATCTATCACAGGACGGGGCCAGCAGTCACTATATATTGTTTCTTTTATGAGTTAAGCGCTAAACATGAATGAAAATAAGACTAAAAACCTGGTGAAAAATAACTAAAATATATATCACCATACTTCCCCAAATGAATGATATTAAAAATTGCAGACAGTGCAAACAGGTTTTCTGAAATGTTATGTTAAATATGCAAACAAATAATTATCTAATTAAATATGCACTACTTTGCATGCATTTCTAAAACAGAAATTTGAACACTGCATGAAGTCAGGATCAAAATTCTTTTTTAATTAAGTAGACATTAGTTTTAACAGAGGGCATTTTGGTATTCTCTTTTTTACCATCCCATAAATCAGAAAATACAGCGAGGGGTGAAAAAGAATAAGACGTTAATAATAAAATACTGTATAAAATCAAGCAAATAATGTATGAAAAAAAGCTCACGATATATGGTTTGTAAAGTTTCTACAGTTAAGTTCTACTGAAGCAGAGATTTTTTGGCTCAGAGCTTATTCTGAGAAAACGGCCTTTTATAACTATGTATGGTAATTGAAATCTACAGAGGCAAATAGATAAAGTGCAATAAAATAAATACTTTAAAGTGTACTTTGGATGCTTTCTTTCCACTAGTCTGAAACAATATGTTATGAAACACAAACCACCCAAAATGTCAAAACAGACCTGTGCATGAAGAAACTATATTTCTAGCTAATGACAACTTGACATTGTGTTGAACTAGTCTGTCATCTGGTTACTGATACATCACACCCACTTCAGACAAAAACAACAACACTTGTCAGAAACTCTAAATGCATTGCTGACTGTATTTCAAGAGGTATGAAGCGTGGATTATACAGTAAGGGCAGATATTAGAGACCACAATCATTTTCAACCCACTAAGGTTTTTTCCCCCACCAATACACTAAAACCGACTGTTGACGCAGATAGTGGAGAGTTTGGGTGGAGGTGGAACGGTTGCTGGCAAAGAGAAGGACAGGCATGAATAAAAGGTGTGTCAGATAACCACACAAAGCTGACAGACAGCAGCTCAACATATGTTTTATTGGCCCCAAACTGTTCTTCACTCCTCACTAGTGTGTATAGCGTCCATTGAAGTCATTAGCCTCCCCTGAGTTGTGTGCTTAACCCTGTTTTGTTCCCTTTGTACACACACTTAGTAGGGATCTCCGTCAATCCTTCATTATTAAGCCACTAGTGTGGTTACCCAACCATCAGTTAATCAATAAAGAATGGTGTCGACGAGTGGCTCCCAATCGCTTCTATAAGGAAGAAAAACGTGATTTCCCCAGAAAGAGCTTTGTGGTCAATGCAAGAAAATTAGCTTTGTAAAAAATGATTTCATAAGCAAGCTTATTTAAAAAAAAAATTACATTTTAAACCCCCATTCATAAGGATGCTCAGTGAAGCTGAGTTTTGAACTGCACCTTTCACAGATGATTGGCTTTGAATTGCAGATATGTTACACCTCAACAAACTATGACAAAGCAAATTATAACCCAAAAACCGTTAGTGACCAACATATTTGCATGAGGACTCCTATTGAACTGTCAGGGTGTTCCGGGGAATCACTGGGTTGTGGTTGAAGTTCCTCTTTTTGTTCCTCTGCAAGGTTAATCTCAATTTTTTATCAACTTAGGTTTCTGACATTGTCCCATTTAAGTTAACATGACCATATTAACCAGCAGCTCTCACGCTGTTCTTGCGCTTATAGAGATTGACTGGCTTCAGGGCCTAAACATGCCACCCTGAGCTCAGTATTCCACACCTGCTGTGGTGGAAATGACAATAAAAATGCGCCATGTTATTTTCTTTTCCAGTGAGGCACAACAATGAGATTACAACTCCCATTTAAAATCTGTCACCCATCTATTATAAGGCATCTGTTAAAAATATGGAGCAACATTGAATGCAAAGTCTTGTTCATGTAATGCAAAGCATATGCTTTCTTGCAGCTATACTAAAATTCATAAATTTGTATTTTATTTATCATATTTTGTAAATAAAATATGTGATGTTAATAAACAAGTTTCGAGAGGAGCGTGTATGCATGATTAGCAAAGGCTGGAACCACGTTTCCTAATCAGCCTAATTCCGTCTCACCAATCAAATCCTTATACCTTCCCCTTAAATAAGCTCGCTTCCTTCCCTTCCATATCTCGTTATGCATCCCGCCTACACCCCTTCTCCGCCATTTCGCGTCTTATCAACCAAAATATCAACCATGTGGGATTTATGTTAAAATACCATGGAAAAAGCACCTTTCAAGCAAAACATTGTACAAAAACACATTAGGTAAGGCTTAAATACCAATCGATTTACAGTTAAAATGAAGAGAACATACATTTGATATCTTCTGTAAAGCAGTGACATTCAGACTTTTTTAATGTCCAACAATTTTTATAGGGCCACTGTTTTTGCAGCTTATTTAAAGCGTTAATTAGATTATTAAAGACAATGTTTGGAATAGTTTCACAGAATAGTTATACCCCATCCCCCCCCCCCCCCACCCAC
>JAUCMU010000046.1:11640509-11686103 GCA_032275025.1 Enteromius treurensis | reverse complement strand
TCTCCCTAAATAGTCATCATAAGGAAGCGCAAACTCTTGAAATAACAAATAAAACTAAACAAAACTCAAAACAACATTTATATTCAGTTTTATGCAATGCACAGCAAGATGCTTTGAACAAACACATAAAAATATAAATAAAATATTTTTGATAGGAAATTAAACTAAATCTGAATTCAAAATTGAATTAATAAAATTGAATTAAATTATTTGGAAAACCTCATTCATACTTAAAAGTATGAATGACTTTGCCAAATATCAACCAAGTGGGATTTATGTTAAAATACCATAGAAAAAGCACATTTCAAGCAAAACCAATCGATTTACAGTTAAAATGAAGAGAACATACATTTGATATCTTCTGTAAAGCAGTGACATTCAGACTTTTTCAATGTCCAACCATTTTTAGGGCCACTGTATTTTGCAGCTTATTTAATGCGTTAATTAGATTATTAAAGACAATGTTTGGAATAGTTTCACAGAATATTTCCCACACACACACGTGCAAATCATACTGCTTAAATAAGAGTTGTTTAGATCTATCATTGTCAACACTAACATTCATTAGACGCCTTAAACGACTGCTATGTGATGGAGTCTGATCAGGGTCCCTAAGGATCTTGCTCTGTGATCCAGGTAATTCCGGATCATGGCTAGATGACGGAGTCTCGCTAACAAGAGGGGACTGTGTCATCCATCTTGAGAAGTGCTCCACAGATTTATTGATCTGGCAAAGGCGCAACTCCCATGAAAGCTGTTCCTTGACGGATTTCTTACCGAGGGCACGTGGCGACAAAGCTCTGGAGATGTCTCTCCTTGTCCCAGAGACGACGGGGAATGCTGTGGTACTTGGGGGACGGTTTCTAGATGTTTTTCTTATGTCAGGACTAAGAATCTCTGAGCCAGAAACAGGAATCAAAGTGGACAAATTACACGTGGTCAGTCGATAGCGGTCACAAATAATCTAGATGCACAAGTACTTATTGACACAAGCTTCAATAAACCTGCATGAGTGGATTCGAATAAAATACCGCCATTAATCAGCATGCTTTTTCACTAACCACAGTTTAGGATCAAAGACTGACTGAATCTTGAAAATACATGAATAATCACTTTTGGAAATGGCCTGTAGGGCATCACGTTTATTAGCACTTTTTAAACAATTTGATGCATTTAAACCAATCTGGCAACAGCACTGGGCATTTGAGAAACAGGAAAACACACATTTTCAGCATTTGAAAAAAGTGCAAACAGAATTCTGATTTTGAATTCTAGGTTAGAAATCAAATGCATAAAAAAGGAAATAAATTAAATGCTAAGAAATTATATGAAGAGCTATGATAATAAACATTTTGTGTTCAAATGGAAAATACAGCATTTATAGTTACACTTTACATTAAGGTTAAATTAATTAACATTGTTAATGTTTTATGTATATTATAATAACTAACAATGAACATTCTTTTTTCATCATATGTTAATCAATGCATACCATATTATATTATATTATATTGTAGATCAAAAGTTTGGATTTACTTACACTTCTGAATGTATTAAGCAATGACTTCTAAAGGATCTGAAGAATAAAAAAATATTATAAAATTGTAATTTTTTTACAGTATTACAATTTTTTTTTTAAACAAAGAAATGCAGCCTATTTAGAAGGAAAAAAAAGTAATTATTGAAACATTTGATCAGTACTGTAAATTTAGAAGGAGAACTGCAACCCAGTACCAGATGTTTATTTATTTTTATGCCCTATAAATCATATGGTCTTGTTCTCCAAAGAACTGTTTCTGTTGACCGACAGTTTACTCACCCTAAGGGCTCAACAATAGCGAAACAATGCAAGTGACTAACTTTACAAGCCAGCAGACAGAGGGCAAGTCCTTGAAAAGTGCAGTTCAAATTGCCCACCAACGCTTCAGTCATTGATTTGCCTATACGTCACAAAAGAAAAACCAAGACAATGCTACAAGCCACGCGCTACACGACAGAGGGTGTAACTTTGCACACTGTCCGTTTGCCCACACAAAGAGGGACAGAGAAAGAAAGAGCCCAAGAACAGCAGGAAAAGGGAGATGATTCACTTCATTCACTCGCAGTCTTCAAAGCAATGCATCTGCAACAGCTGCACGTTCAACATGCACAACGTTTTCAGACAGATTTCAGCGAAGGCATTTCTGCGCTCATCCAATTGATATTTTTTGTCAATTTGCCATTCTCTCTAATTGTGGAGCTCTTTCTGTTTTGTCCAGTGTTTGAAACCAGCTGCCTGAGGCAAGTTAAATAAGAAATCTGAATAGAAAAGAAAAATATTGTGGATCAATTCAAGGGTTAGTAATCAAGAAAGACTATAGGAGCTCCGAGCCTCATTAAACTTAGGGAGTTATTGAATACAACATATGACGTAAATAAAAGAGAAACATCAGTTTATGTCGTACAACATAGAGAAAGTTAAAAAAAAAATTAAATACCCCCCTCCCACCCCTTTTAGTTCTGTTTGAGGGTCTGCGGTGTACAGACACATGATGGGGTACATAGAAATCCAGCATCTTTTTTTCAGCTGACTACACATTTATTTACACTGTCATTTTGTAAGTAAATCTAAATGGTTAGTACTATGGCTAAAACTTTATCTAATGCACTCAATAAAGGGAATGCAGAATAATGTTCTCCCTTCATCAACGTGAACTGTTATTTGTTAATATTTAAGTAGTACAGTTAAGTGTGTAAAGTGTAGGTCTAGCACACATACTTTACATAAGTAAATGATAAACATCAGTGTATTGTAAAGTGTACAATTTATGCATAAGTTTAGATACGTTATTCAAAGTCTTCTCTCTGTATAAGTTTGTATAAAATGTGGCCCAATATACTGTGCTAATATAAAAAGCATTTTCTTTCTTTTTTTTTTTTCAGAGGTTTTATAATCTTCATTATGAACTATGCATTGCATCGTTTTGTGGTTAAGGGTTAAAGGACATGTCCATAAAATCAACATGAAAGATACCAGAAAAAATATTTTTCATACAGTGCTTAAGAATTTAAACGCTGGTTCTTAATATTTGATTCACTGAATGTGTAATGATTTTATAATACATGTAATAAATGCAGTTTATTACATATATTTAATATGAGCTAAATATTTAAATCACTTCCATTCCATTAAATACATTCGTTTATTTTATTTTTAATTCCATACATTTTCTTCTGAAATATACATATTTACTATTAAAACCATAACATTTGTAACGCTTTATTTTCGGGTCTCTTGAGTAGTAGAATATTAGCCATTAATTAATAGTAATTAAGCATGTATTAATTCTACACTACCTGATTCTATATTCGTAATCCTACTCAATACCTAAACTTAACAACTACCTTACTATCAATTAATAAGCAGCAAATTAGCAATTTATTGAGGGAAAAGTAGTTAATCATAGTTAATAGGCAATAAACGTTCCCTATTCTAAAGTGTTACCTTAACATCAATGTTGTGCTTACTAGTTCAGCTTCAGAATCATAATTAAAATGTCACCATAAAAACCTGTTTAACTGAACATAATCTGAATATTAAAGCTGTTCACTTGTCTAGCAAACTGTCAAGAGAACAGAGACTTTGCAAATATGTATATGACTCTACACTTGCAGATAAAAATATTACATTTAAGAATAAAGGTAGTGATTTTGTATGCATCTACTCAAACAAAAACAAATGTGTTAATTAAAATATATACTGATGCTATGAAGAGGAACCATTGAGTTTGCGCAAATTAGAGAGATTGAAATGACTCTGAGGCTGATGGCTGAGGTCCTGAGCCCTGTGAACGCAACTCTGAGCCTGAACAACAGCTCCGCATGGACTCCTGCAGTGGCAGTTTTGTAGCTGGATCACAACGACCCATGGGTCCTATTGTATCTCCGTTCTCACTGCTGAGAAGTACGAGCCAGAGGTCAAAGTTGAAACGAAACCTCCTAGTTTCACAGCTGACCCTTTGCGCCCCTCTCACACAGGTTCCTTTCAGAGGAGACCCAAAACACAGTGACACATAACACACTTTGTTCTGTGTCAGCTCAACTGTAGTCTAATGACTGGGCTAAGCATCTAATTAGATGGGGAGAGTAACCATCCCGACATGGTCGATGCTTCACCACTTTGACCAGGCAACTGGTGGCAGGCTTCCCAGCTGACAGGGCCCCACGTGACCCTATAGGGACGGCCCTGGGGGTAGAGGCCCCCTGGACACTCATCATATGGCAGGCCTGAGGGGAGTGGAGGAGGTGGCTACCAGAGGGGCAAGCCAATAAAACTAATAGAGATAGTTACAGTCAGACCCTGTCCTCGAATTCCCCTCAGGGCGGCTTCTTTGATCATCTCACCCTCTTACGGCACTCACTCCGTTTGGCTCAGCCATTTGAGGTCCATGTCCAGCTGTGCAACTAGGTAACACATTAGGATTTCCTCCCCAAAATTTCTATTAATTCCAAAAAAGCCTTGAACATCCAACAGCATTTAAACATTCTGCTCATGCACGCGCTACAAAAGAAGGTAAAAATGCTTTCAGGGAGAGATAACATACGACAAAAATCACATCACTGGTGCTCACCGATAAAACAGGTTTGATGCAACAATTTCAGCTCCCCTGAAATTCTTTTATGAAGCTTTAGATGAACCTCACCCCAGATGACACAGCCCAAGTCATTCAGATTTATGTTAATTCACCCCGGTTCTAGTCCTCCTAAAAAAGAAAGAAATGACCAAACTTCACATTTATTTGTCCTGCCACCACACAAATGTTTGCAAACATACGTTGAAGTTCATTTCATTTTCCTCGGCAAACACAGATACTCACAATCGCTGAGCTGGTGTGATGCACGTTTATTTGTAGATGCTGGAAATTTCTTGAAGTGTTGCAACCCTAGTTTTTGGTTCTTAGATTCTGGGACGGTGCCCGGCTTTAGAGAAGTTTCAAACTACTGACAGATGGGAAGAGAATATCAGTTTCCTCTTTTCTTCCAGCGAATAGGATTAGGAAAGGATGAGAGCAGGAGGTGGGTAGATTAAAGACACAAGAGCAACAGAATGACCAGCTCAGAGAAAAGCATTCCACAACACAAATGCCCTGAAGAGAGGGTCTGCTGGACATTAATAACTAATTGACAGAGAGAGAGAGAGAGAGAGAGAGAGGCATTTCATGAATGCTAGCAAGATAAATAAATAACACACACACACATTGGTATTTGTGGTTTATGGGGACTCTCCATAGGCGTAATGGCGTAATGCTGCCCTACACCACCCCTACACACACACATATACTGTACATAGACAACAAGGAAACTAAACAATATCAATATTACTTTTAATATAGAACAAATCCTATATCAACAATTACACTGTATACTACTTAGTGTATTTTTGAATAACATATCTGAAAATCCTTGAAACAAAATACGTTTTCTTCGAGAATCAGCACTGCATAATATATAAAGGCTAGTTTTCACAGACTGTACAGTTTCTTGAATATAAGTATATTTTGTCTTCCAGTACTGGAAGATTTGTTCACTTGTGTTGAAATTGCTTATACCTAAAACAAGTGGGAAAAAAGATAAATCCCCAGTAAACAAGTGTTGATATCTTATGAAGTGTTGCTTCCCAAGTACATGCATCTTGTTTCAATGATTTTAGATACATTTTAACAGAAAAAATTAGACTTACTTATTAAAAATAGATTTTTTGCATGGTATGAAATGCCTGATATTATGTGCTCAATATAACCATAATAAAACTTTATTTTACAGTCCTGTTCCATTTGTATGTGCTTTGTACGTATTATATCAATTACAAAAACTGGGTAATAACTAGATAGTAAACTTGACATTTACTACCTACACAGTACCTTCATGGGAAAGTACACATACTGTATAAATAAAGTGTAACCTTATTTTTGACCTTTGCAGTATATTTGTTATATCGACAGTATATTTACACGGTCATCTCCTTCAGACATAATACTATCAATACTCCAAATCCCAGTGTGGGACACAACAACAAGGTTTCCCGGCCCAGCTGCCCACATTTAAACAGAGCACTTGTTAGGCGCGTGTTGATGATGTTAGCATGCTGGAGCTCACGGCGTCCATCCTCGACTGCCCTCTGGAATGCCCTCCTGATTGTGAGAATGTGTAACGAAGCAGTGCCATTTATTATACATCAACGGCATCACTTATTCATCTGCCCTGTCTGTCTGTAAACACTTCAACAGCCTCTGATCGACACTGGCCTAACCTGTGTGTGTATATGTGTGTGTTTAGGAGAAAGGGAGCGAATTCGCACCGTTACACACATTTTTGTTAAATGTCTGTAGTATTGTTTGAGCTACAGATTGTTCAATAAGTTGTCAGCATCTTCTTCAACAGATATTTGTGCTTGCCAAGATAAAGTCTTGGAGTTAGTGGCATTAATTATTTAGACAAAACAATAAAGTCACTGTTTGTTTACTGCTTAAGCTGAATAGCACTGCTCGATGTATGTGCACATACCTGACGAATCGTCTGAGAAAGGACACCCTAACGCAGAGGTAGAGTAGGAGAGTTATTTAACAGATGCTCCTCCCTGGAATAACCTTGGGTTAAGTGGTTGGAATCTCAGTCGTTTTCAGGTTTTGTTACTTCGTGAAGGAAACTGCGTTGATCCGCAGTTCACTGTCAGCGCTTCCCTGTCAAATCCAAGAGAGCTTATCCGAGATTAGCCTTGGCTTATCCGTGAGTGTAGCTAATTATTCAATACAGTAAATGAAACAGCTTGCTTAAAGACCAGAGCACTTTTATCATAAACGGCTGAACATGAATGATTACTTCTACCGTAAAGGAACTTAGCCATGATGAGATATACAATATCATAGTGAAAAGAAGAATAAAAACTTTAATTCCACTAAATAGTCTCACTTCACATTTTTTTTGCTCTCAGGTGGAAATTGGATTTTACATTTCTTTTTTTGCATTTGCTTGGACACATTTCTCTATACTTTTAATAAGAACTTTTTCAAAACTCTTCACACTTAGTCTTTTTTGACAGCTTGGCACAGCAGTACATTTTACATACAAAGGAATTAATGTCCCACACCATTTCATTTTTCTGTATAACACTTGCAAAGGCTGTCACCCAACAAACGCACTTTGTTTCTCATAACACCCTAAAGTTTTTTTGAATGCAGTTATCTGAGAATAAAATAAGCTTTTCCTGTGTGAGAAATTAAAAGATCAGATACCTGAAAAGATGAGGAAGAAAGTACGGCAATTATAGTCACATTAGAGTAATCAAACACTCAGCACACGCAGCACAACGGTCTATATTTGTTCAAGGATTGAAATGCAAATATAATGCAAATTCAAATTCAGAGATATGATCATCTATAAAATGAGGACATGAAAATATTTATTTGGTTTTTTTATTGCCGTTTTCTACAAATCATTTGATAGTCTTGACTACAATGTGGACAAGCACTTGGAAATGTCATGCCATTTCCCTTAATTCTTTTTGAAAACGGGTTTTTGACAGGATTCTTTACTTCAGTAAAAATTAAACAGTATAAGGGAAAACACACGGGTGGTGAAATAAACAGTGAGGATGAAGAAACTAGAAACCCTATGTTCCTGTCTGCTTTTGTCAATGCCTTCCTTCTTAATGGTCTCTGAAGTGCTGATACAGTATCTACAATAACAGCATTTTGCGAGTGAGTGAAGGGACTTCAGCACCATGTGTATGTTGTACAAATCAACAATATTGAGTTTGTGACAGAGATGCATACCTCAAAGATAGAGACCATTAACATAGGCAGCAGGTGATGGACAGACCGCCGGCTGGACAGATAGATAGAAAGATAGATAGATAGAAAGATAGATAGATAGATAGACAGACAGACAGACAGACAGACAGACAGACAGATAGATAGATAGATTTTCTGTACATAAAGCACACAGCAATTGCCAAAGAGTGGTAGCTCTGTTAAGTGCAGAAGGTTTTTCCTCTGTTTTCTCCCTTTACCTTGCTCATCATTAAAAATTAACAACTCCACTCCCTGCTAATTGTTAGCAAAAAGACAGAGTGTGCTGCCTAGTGGAATTAAATTAACCCATTAGCCGCTGTCTCCATTAGGTCAAAGGAACCTAGTTGGTTCATGTGCATATTTCTTTTTCTCGCTCAATCTGTTTCGGTTGCATTTGCTTGTTTAAGATATCTAGGTTCACATACACCAAACCGACGACAACTATCAACAACAAACTAAAGTGTTTTTTTCTCCTCCTTTTTGCAAGTTTTTTTTTTATTTAGTATGCACATTGTAGTCATTTACTCATCCTCATGTCATTACAAACATAGAAAGTCAATGGGGTCTAAAGCTACAATTCTGGATCCTATCTTTTTTTAACATAAAGTAATTCAGGTTTTCAATATTTGTACTTGTTAACATCAAGATTTGTAAGCACAATCGGCTGTTTTCTGTCATGTTCATTCAGATACGTGTAAACTGGGTCATATCCAAGCACCCCGATGTGCCCCCCCCCCAGTGAACTTATTCAATTGCAGTTTATTGTCACTGATTATTAAACGAAACAGCATGCCTCTGTGCAACTCCCTCGACATCAACACGCAGAGAAAAGAACAACAACAGAGACAGAAGTGGGGGCATAAATCAGAGGTTTGGCGCATCACAGCCTTTGATAGACTAGCACAATCACTCACTCAAAGAGGAAACAGATCTATGTCATCCCAGCTGAGCTCAATGATTACATATTGACAGGGAGAAATGACCTACTTAATCCCCACTTTAGCCAACCTGATGGAAGAACCCTTACGATGGTCTCAAGTGACTGAGGCAAGACCATCACATGAATCACTGTCCAGCCGTACAGATATATATACGTACTTGTACTTTCCCTAAACTAAATGTTATAAACCTTTATGTTCTTCATTAATTGTGCAAAAAATTATTAACTGAAACATTGAGTGGCATTAATAGCATTGTGTGTTTGCAAATACAGACTGGAACTGGCTGGCACACACTTGTATTCTAGTGCACATTTTAGGGATGTTTCATTTTTGAAAGTCAATTTCCAAACTGATTAAAAACAAGAAACAAACAAACAAAAAAACCTTAAAAACCATAACTCCACAGTTGTTTTTATCTTTTCTCTACCATTATTATTAGCAATTTAAACCCTTGAACAGTATTTGTATTCTGGGTGATATACATTATTTCAGTCTATTTGGAGAAAAAAATTAAAGAGAGATAGCTAAAAAATAAAATAAAATACAATAAAATACAATTAAATTAAATTAACTTATTAAAGTTATAAATTATTAATTTATGCATTTACAATAATAAATTATCAAGTAAATTAATAAATTAATTTCTTAAATTGTAACAAATTTATTATAATATAATATAATCATATTCTATTATAATAATATTATAATATTCTATTATAATAATATATATTATTTATTATAATAAATAAATATTTTATTTTATACACAAGCTTTGCAAAGGGGTCCATGAAAATATTAATTTGTTACTTATGAAGTATTATTTAAAACCTCATCAACTCTCATCATTTCTATCTAAAAGTAACAGCACAACTTTCACACATTTTTATCGCGTGTACATTTATATATACATTTATTTAAAGCCAATTATTTTAGTTATTTATGTTTTTGTCCATTTAAATGGTTACATCTGCTGTGTGTATGTTTAATTAATTTCTCTCTTAATTGCACATAAATAAATAAAAAACGGAAGCAATTCATGCCATGTTTCTCCGAAAAAATACATCAACATGGCTGTATGGTGTTGAACTGACATTTTACAACAACATCTGGCACATCTATTAGCATTGGGTTTGGGGTGAGACTACCTGCCTATCCAAACATCTGGTTGTTGCCACTAGTGGTTCAGAAATTGCATGCTACACTCATTGCTGTAATGACTTAAATAGACTGTAGAATCGTATTACGTCTATATACCCCTTAATAATGCTATACAGCTTTTATAAGAGCAAAAAAAAAAATTGTCTTTGTGTGACGTCCACACACGAAAGGGGACAATAAATGTGTCACTCCTCACAGTATTGTCACAGGGGGGGCCAGAAAAAGAGGGTCGCTGGAGACCCGTCTCTGGCTTCTCATGTGCCAGACTCAGAGCTAAACAGAACCCTGGTCTACTGACCCGTTTCTTGACGGTCCAGGGGAATCCGCATTTAATACGAGAAACTGCTGCAACCTGCCACTAATGAAGCACCAACCTCATTAGTCTTTGCTTTCCTTGTCTTTGCCGACTCCAAAATGTCTCTCTGCTGTTTATTCTATGAGTTTTATGAGTCAACTCTGTTGTGGTGAGTGGGTAAAGTGGTTAAATTTGATAAATGAGGCAATCTTTAAATATTAATTATGCATTAATTACATTCATAAGACAAAACAAACTCCCGGTTAAAGATTCATGAGGAGCCAGCTTGGCTTACTTCCTATTCTTTTGTCCAACGCAAACACTGCGAGGAATTGAAGGATGCTGTTTTTCAGCAGAATAATGCACAGAAAAACAGATTTCGGTGTAGACTGGCAGAAAAATAAAAGACATTCAGGGGTGAATAAGAGCTGCGATCTGCCCTCTGACCTATGACCCGCGTCTCGCTCTTCCATCTTGTATTACAGCACATGCCGCTCTCCACGACCCCATGACCTCAGACAGACATAAAGTAGCGGTGGATGCGTCACAGAGAGAAGTTATGACACCAGCAACTCCAACATTTTGTACGTGGATTGAGTTTTTTATATGGCATTTCTTCGAGCTAAGCACCACCTGCTGCTTCACACCAAACTAAGCGCATCTTTAAAACAAAGAAAGGCAGAAATCTAAAAAGAAACTCTGCACCTCATCTTGTAATGTGCCCCTCCATCCCACATCTCTCTCTTGTTCCTGAGTTCAACCTTGCTTGCTTCTCTAATAAATATTTCACCGGTGGAAAGTTCAGTAAACAGAGTCACGAAGGGGTGTGAGTTGCTGGAGAGAGGAGTCGTCTGGGGAACGGCTTCGGCAGGTGGATGGGCCCCTGTGCTAGCATTAGAGCTGCTTGGAAACACCGTAGTAAGATACAACATCCATCCTCTCCCAGCAGCATCGACATCCGTCACTCACGGTCTCTGTTGTGATACCGAATTAAATTTCAGCTGATGCCTTATGGTGGGTGAGCGCACACGTCTGCTTTTACACGGCCAAATCGTTGTTGCTCCTCCATTCACCAGTAATAGAAATTCTCCTTTTTGTTTGTTCAGTTGAAAATGAATATGTCAACATGCATCGCCTCTGTTTTGAACCTTCTGATCAAAGGCACAGGGCCGTAATGAGAACATATCTCACAGAAGCTAACGTTCTCCCTTCAGAAGATTCTGAACTCCTTATAGATCCAGGTCATTATTTGATTAGTTTTGTTTTGCGAATTCAAGCCAACTCTATTGTACTAATGTACACTTGCAACGAAGCTCAAAGGTTTTGCATCATACTGTGTAATTATGTGCTAAGTCATAACACTTCATATCTTATGTGTATCTTCTTTTCTATTTCTTTTCCACATAAAATAACATTAAATCCTATAAGTTTTAGCACAATGAAACCATTATTACAGTGAAATAAACTAATTATTTCAATACTACTGCTTTAACATTTGACAGTATTAGTTATTATTTAAAAACAGTAGTAAATATTGTCAGTAATATACTGTAGATATGGGTAAAATGATAGTGTAAAATGAAAACTATAAAACAGTTGTAACAATAATAAAAAATAAATTATTAATTAAAAATAATATCCTCATATTTTCTATTTTTTGTTACTGGTTTTAATTTTTTTTTTTACATTATTATTGGTGTTACTGTAACAATAATAAAAGTAACAAAAATAACAATACCAGTATATATTATTATGTAATAATTATATCAAATATTTAGTTTTATAACAATAAAAATAACAAAACTGCAATCTTTTATTTTTATACAAATACTTTAGATTTTTATACTTTTTATCGTTTATTAATTTGTTTATTATAACAAAAAGTAATATTTAAAAAAAAAAAAAAACACTTTCAGCAAATAGCACATTAGGTTACTGACACATTTGTTGTTCAGCATGTTGAGTTCAAATATATAATTTATTTAATGAACTAACTGTGTTTCACAGGGAAAATGTTACATTTCAAGTAAGGTGTTACATTTAAAATGTATAATAACTGTTTAAATTAATTTTCAAAAATGCAAATGTGATGCATTAAAAATTGCACCCAAATGAGAATACACGTTTCGAAAATACACATCGACTTTTAAAAACTGCTCGTATAACTTGTTTCTAAAGAGGGGCAAAGCCAAAAATAAAGCCCATGTTTGGTTCAACAGGCACTGATGGGATGGAAGGGGAAGACACAGAGAGAGAGAGAGAGAGGGAGTGTGTGTGTGACTGTGGTCAGGCCGGTGGGCGCGTGAGGGGGGCGGCTCAGGGTGCAAGCACAGTGACAGCAGTGAGAGCTGTGCTGAAACAGTAGCCGACCCCGGCGGGCCAGCCACACAGGCTGTGAGTGGGCCCTTGCTCCAGGGAGGATAATTGGAGCAGTGCAGGCAACATATGGCCTAGCAGGGCAGCCTGCTGCTGCAGCAGCTGTGGACTGGTGCGAGAGATCAGAGACACATTAAAGCGACTGTTCCCCACCCCTTCCCCTTCCCCCTTGCTCTCCATCTCTTTCTCCTTCTATCTCTCTCTCTCTGCCTTCCATGACTCTGGTACTCCTCCCCCAGCTCTCTTCCTCTCTCTATAAACGCTTATTTAAATGACAGCTCTTAACCGACCCTCCCTCCCCCAGCCCTGCTCACATGCCCCCAGGCAGCTCCTAATGCAGAGGAACAGGGGAAGAGAGAAAGAGTGAGAGAGAGAGAGTGTGGGGTGTGCCGCTAAACTTCTCTTTTTTTTCTATCTCCCTCCATCTTGCCTCTGAGACGTAATGAGAGCAAAAGTGGTGATTTGTTATACCTCTGTGTGTCTGTCTCCACCTAAGAGGCACCATCACAGGAAACAGCAAATGTCATGAAAAATACATGAAGCTTCTTCTTGACATCATAAACACATCAAATTGGCGGTAGCGCTGAGAGAAGAGGTACCACATCAGTTAACTGTGCACATAAACTCACACTGCTGTTGATTTTGACAGAGATGGCCAACAGCCTTGGGTGAAATTCCCTGGGAATAGCAAGAAAAGCAGGTAGGGTGACACGCATGTCTGACCTTTGACCTTTGACGGAAGGAACAACATTTATTTTGGATATTTTTTAGTGAAATAGATTTACATAGACAAATGCAACGGTTAAATGTTAGACAATGTTTAAACATGACATGAAGCTGTAAGATCTAACTGAGATATTCATATTTACCATCTTTCTCTAGGGGAATTTAACATGAGGCTAGAGGGAATGTATATACGGTTATGTAAATATTACTCATATATATTACTCATTCTTTCATAAAAGTTATCAAGTAATCAGTAATCAAATTAAATATCAACATCTGGAAGGTGCCCTATTTCACCATATTTACAGTTATGCAGTTTAAATTATTGTTATTTTAACATTAATTCTGCTACTACCACTAATGCATTATTATTTAAATAATATTTTAATAACTACATTTTCTATTAAAAACGTTTAATTAGTCTAAAATATATATATTTTAAAATTACAATTATCATTAAATAATTTACTTATTTGCAACATTAAACATGAATTAGTAGCATTTGTTACAAACACTAAATAAATCACAATAACATATATCATTCACTTTCATTAAGAGTTTGTTACAAATTAAATTAAAAGAGATGTTCTCACTAACACATGCTTTCATCACCACTTTCAGTGAGTATTGCGCTGGAATTCTTCAAAACATTGAACAGGGGCGCATTTCTGCCCCAGGAGCATTACTTACCCCGCTACCATATCCGCTGTCTCGCCATGAAGTATTAATTATGTTTTAGGAGACAGAAACGACGGAACAGAACTATAGACAAGTTACCCCTGCTTCTCATGAGCCACTGAGAAAAATGTGGCCAAAACAGAATGCAAAAAAGAAAAAGCGACTGCCATTCTTTCTGTGAATGAGAGCATGGGAAAAAAGAACAAAGTCTGATATTTAAATAATTGATAATGAGGTGATGGTTAATAATTTACATGAACAAATCAGGGAAGGTGGTAAGTTATTAATCTTTTAGCTGCACACCTTGGCCCGACGGGCCGATGCTTCCTGAAAACGGACCACAGTGCGAAAGCCTGGCCCAAGGCAGCATGGTTTAGGAGACCCCACATTTCCAAACCCAATAAACAGTTAAACCACTCTGCCTGAAAACACACCACTGTAAGCCACAGGTATTTACACTAACACATATCAGGATTAATAGGGAACCATGAAAAGGGAACTATGGCACACATCACTGCATCGAACAATTCTAGGAATCGCATTTGCAAACATAAATGTAAACTTGAGTCAGTGAAGGCTATATTAGTTGTTTATCTTAAGGATAAAAAGGAAACAACAACAAAAAAAGCAAAAATAATCTTAAATAACTTAAGCTCATGCCAATCATTAAACAAGAAAAGGAAATAAATACAATTTATGTAAAGTTACTTTTTAAATGTATGAGGATTGTAACAAATGTTAAGCAGATATATTTAATCCAATATAGTTTGGTCCACAAGAAAATATTTGTATTTTCAGTGTCCAAAATTACCTTAATGAAATCCCTATACAGCACATAAGGACTATATATGTTTTCTCATTATATCTCACATGATGTAATACATCTGAATATTTTAACAAGCCAATAAAACTGTGAAATATGCACTGCACGAGACATTATCACTTCTCCAAAAACTCTTTGGAAGGTTTATAAGGAGCGTTTGAATCATGCCTGCGTCATTACCGTATGATTAAAAGCCATAACAAGATAAGTAACTTTCATATGGGCTGAAAGGAGCGTGCCTGCCCGGCCCTTTATATGCGATGTATTACAGTGCAAAGTAACAAAGGCCTCCTCTGTTGCAGCTGAGCAAGCAGGAGGTGCATCTGCTCGGTACACCAGCGAGGATCGGATGAACGGATGGGAAAGATGAGAAAGAGAAGCCGAGCACCTGCAGGACTCCGCCCACTGCACCCACTTTCCCCCGTCTCCCAACGCCACGGAGCTTCAGAGGTTGCCAAGCACCAGCACCATGGTGTTGCCAAGCAGGCGCTGCATTATTTATGAATCTGTGTTGCAAACTCACAGCCATCGCCCATACAACCTCATCGCTCAGGACGGACACAGAAGCAAAAAAAAAAACCAAACACACACGGCCAACGAATGTACCCCACACGCTTTTGTTGCCCAAGTTAAAAAGTTCGCTCCATGCAAGATGAGAGACGTCATTCAAACCTTTCCACTAAACCCTTCCGGCAAGCTAGAAGACAGCACTCACCTGTTTTGTGTTCTTGCTGCAGTCTTCAGTAGAGACGATTCTCCAAGCATCGCTCTCCACGGCTGGACTGGGCCTCTGGTTTGGCCTTCCATCTGAAGGCAGCTTGTTCCGTGTTGAGTAATCGCTTGTAGCTATGAACCCATCAGAGTATTGACCGCTTACTGATGAATGAACATCCTCCAACTGGCACTGCGCAGACTGCAATAGTCCTTGGAGACAGTTAGGGTCAGTAATGGCTACAAATCAAAGGCGAAGTCCAGGCAAAGTATCCCAGGGCCTGCAGAAATGAAGTTGAAAACAGTGGCAGGAGCAAGCCACCGCTTTGAAAGGCAGACAGGAGAGTGTGTGCATGGGGAAGAGCATGGCTGGAAGTTTATATGTGTTCTCCCTGAACCAGGGGACTGAATAAATAATACAATAGATATTCCTCTGATGAAGTCTCGCAGCGGCATTCATAATTATTTCATTGTTGTGGTAATGAGAGCGCTGTCCCGCTGCACTGTCAGGTACGAGCGCTGTGCCTCCATCAGGCCTCCGGATGCATTTACAACAGGTCAACAGACTTGATTGCTATCAATAATTATCAATAACAGGAAAAAAAAAAAAGGAGTAAAGACACATAGACTAAGGTAAATACTGCTAACCACAGCATTTGTTGGGTATGTGTTGAGGTTAAAGAGTGATAGCTGGAAGAACCTCTAGAGCGTGTGTGTGGTATCTGGTGTGAGAAAGTGATATGGAGAGTCTTTGTATAGTGGTGACATGAATGAAACACTGCTTGGGATTCATTGTGAAGTCAGGCTCAAGTCCACAGGGGAAGATCTGGGAAAAGAAGGTCAGGACACTTGTGTGCATTCCGTTTTTGTCTGTGCCTTTGTTCAAGACGTGTGTGCACCAGCCTTGGAGCTTTGGAGAAGTTTTATTTTGTGCTGAAAATGACATCCTAACCCTTCGAATGCATAAACAGGGCAAAACTAACCTAATGTGGTTTTCCGTTTTTTTTTTACTTGAACATCGCTGAATTCCTTGACGTGCTTGTTGGTCACAGGTTCAGAAATGCAAAGCATCCTAGGTGTGTATGACTTTCTTTTTTAGGGCAAATTCAATCAGAGTTCAACACATACAGTACGCCTTACATCATCTGTCGGGATGCCTTTCACATACAACAGTTAGCGGAAATGAGACAAAAGTGTTTTTTACATTTGAAATATGGATATTTATCTTAGAAAAACACATGGATTCACCACGGGAGGCCTTTATTCACTTCCCTGGTTTTATTACGGGAGCGCACACTTTATTTAACATCGTCCAAACTGTAAATGGCAAACACCCGCTTAGTCCCATGGAAAGGCTTGGAGGGGTCTGGACAGTTTTTAATATAACTTCGAAGACCATCTTAAACTGTTTTAAACCAGCAAACCTCCTAGGCTGGTTTAAGCCTTCTTTTTTTTTGGTATGGTTAAGGGTCATGATCAAGCTTGGACCGTGCTGAAAAGCTGTAACATCCAAAAGTCATCTTCATATGTACTGTTAACTTGTACTTCAGATGGGAGTCTCAAAGTCTCCCTCTGGGACGGGTTTCTGATTTTTGAAAGCATGACAAGGGGGATCTTAAAACCCCAGATCAGACAGGACATGTGAGGAACAGCCTGGGGTTTTGAGGAGAGGGTGCTCTCTGTCGCCTAATCCTGTTAGCATTGCAAGGAGGAGGGTAGGGAGCACAATGGCACCCCGTCCTGCACCAGCTGGGGTCCCGAACGCTCCTACTCCATGCAAACCCACCCCCTGTTCCCCAGAGCCCTTCGAAATCTGCTCGTCAGTGTTCCTCATGGTTTAGAGCTGCTCAGCAGGCCACAAAGATCCTCAAAGCCATTACCTTTATGCAGAGAAAATACGAAATATGGACAAGGACAATGAGGCATCAACTGAGAAGTGGAAATGTAAGATTCTGCTAAAACACATCTAGATATCATCATAGTTTGAAAAATAAGGTCAATTACAAGAGATCACAAGAGAGTTAAAAAGATTTCAGTTCCCATTATATGATAAATACTAAATTAAACAATAACTACTACATTATTCTTGCATCAACAGCTTCATTCAACAAAAAAACCTGCATAACATTATAATCACAAAACAAGTTCTTCAAAGTATGTTGCATCTGAAACTAAACTCCATACTTAGCTTCAAGGCTAACTGATGTTTAACCTTAAATTTAAATAAATTAAATAAAAAAATAAAATATATTGTTTGACAATAGAAATATATATTACTCAGAACATTATTAGGATCGGTGACAATAATGATAGTTATTCTTAATATATTAATTAGCTCACTATGATGTAGATTTTCATCATAGGGTTTCTGAACCGGTTGGCATTAGACCTTTGAGCAAATTCTTATCTAATGGAACAACTTCCTTTTTAAAGAAGTGGATAAACACTTTTTTCCCTAAATTTTCAAGCTTGTCCCAAAGGACCTGAGATGATAAAAATAGTCCCTAAACTACTACTCTACTGGCCTTTCTCACTCTTCTACTACTAATTTCCTTATTTTCGACTCATTACCCACATCATAAAGATTCCAACATGTCTGCAACATCCCTAACACACACTCTGCTACAGTCAACTGCAAGCAAGCCAACAATCGACACAGCCCTCCTTTGAATTGTCTTGACACCCCGAGTTAAAACAGCACCATTTGAAGAGCCTAATAAGGGCAGATGAAGCAGAGGAATGGGGCCAGGACTTAGAGGAACGCATGCTAAAGCAGAGGGAGCAGGAGAACGGGGAGGGTGGTAGGGTGACTGGCGGCCTCTACTTAGACAAATACACCCACAACGAAAAAAAATAAATAAAAATCAATGAGGGAGCATCAGTCGGCATTTCGGTCAACGCTCCGAGCGGCATGCATAAACACACTTGGCCTGAAGCAAAGACATTAATATTTCAATAAATAAAGAAGAAAGGAGATCCAAGACAAATGTTTCAGCTTTCGGCCCTCTTCCTCTTTTTCATGGCTTCTTATTTGGCATCTGATCGAGCGGCTGACGGTTATGTAAAAGTCACACAACACATCTGTCTCAATATGTCACACGTGTCCTCATATGCATACAGAGTCTCTCTACGATCCTTTTCTTTCTTTGTACTGCTCTAAAACACTGTGGGCTATAACTACATTGAGATTTACATATCATGAATATGCCTTCACTATCATATTTACAGCATTTTGCTTGTTTATTTTTTCCCTCCTTTGTTTTACTGTTGTAGAACCCAATAAAAAAAGCATGAGGGACACCAAGTTTGATTGTATGCAAATGTAAGATTACATGCGCGCTGGAATTTTAGACTAATGCTATTGCTGTAGCTGCTTCCTCTGAGGTTTGATTCAGAAGAGAGTGACAAGACACGGAGAGCAAACTCTCTGCTGCCTTTCAACAAGATTGCAGTTATTGTAACGCATGCATGCTCAAGCAAATCAACCTACAACTAGTTTTTTTTCTTTTTCCAGTTGAGTTCAAATCATCACAATCAATGCCATCACATTGTTTTTACCTGACTAAGGTCCCAGGGGTCTTGGCTAAGGAGGGGGTCTTGAAGTGCAGCACCCAGCATGCCAGGGAACAAGTAAACAGGCCTGTACTTAGCTTTTACACGCCAATTCAAGAGCACAAGCTCTTTACGTTCAACTGCTGTAGGGCTCTTCTGCATAATTCATAACCACTCAGTTAATCTATTGATCCAGACTTAGTGCGGCCCATCCCGTTTGGACGGCGAACGGCAGGTAACAGCGGAATGGTGCGAAGAGAATGATGGGGTGCCAAGGAAAGGATACAGATCACAGTATGTGCACCCAGGAGGGAATCCAAGAAAGAAATCGGGGAATAGAGTTAGAAATGAGGCATGAAAAGCAACTACACCAAACAATTTGACAAGGCCCAGAAAAGGTTAGAAAGATTCAATGATTGCATCTTTGCAGAATGGAAAGTAAAAGCAAAGATCAGTGCTAAAGGGTAAACAGTTTTATTTGATTTAAAACAGCAAAATCCCTATGGAGAAACATGCCTGGACCTGAGAATTTGTTCTCTAAGTGTGGAACAGAAAAATACAAATCTTCCCACCGACGCTTCACATCCCATCCAGGTCAGCTTACCATCTGTGTCTGCCGCCATTCATTTTTAATGTCTTTTTGGCCACTGCCCCATCAGGTAATGAAGTTTTCCTGTTCACATTCGGTCCCATCTTTCTGCTTACTTTCCTCTCTGACTGGCAATGCATGAGTCTCCCCATCTGCCCCTCCTTTTTTTCATTCCACCAAAATCACTTAAATCAAGAGCTCTTTCAGCCTCAGTGAACGGAACCAAAACAGCAAACGCTTTACAACCACCGCGCAGCCCTCCGAGGCACGTGCTTGCTTCTGTTTTCTGTTATTTCCCAGGTGAGCATCTAGTACCATCCTCTAAGCATAAGAAAAGAGTTAACCCATCACCCAGGTACCCAAAAACTTCAAGTCAAACGAAAAGCAGAAAGACATCTTCTGCAGAGCTTCGGAGTGAGGAATCACCCCGTTTCGGTAACTTTGTACCTTTAATTTGTGCTGGCAGACAATAAAATATTTACCAGGAACCCTAAAGGCAATTACATTAAAGTGCGTGCTTAGACACCCCTTCCCTTCGGCAGCCCCACAGTGTAACCCGCCGATTTGGTGAATGGTCACATATCTACAATGTTACATTTTACACGCTATCAATAATTCACCAATCACGAAATGGGGGAGGTTTGGGGGGAGTGGAAAAAAAGAAAGTAAGGAGGTACATGCGCTCATGTGCACACTGAGCAGTTTGTCCATTTGCTTAACGTACCAGAAATATTAACTTGTGGTGATGTCTTGCTTTCACTCTGTCTTCAGAACTGTAGCACCACACCCAAAGTCTGGCTGTATTCAAATAGTGAGTGTACAGTAGAAATCGAAAGGGTTAGGCAAGGGCAGCAGATTAAAAAGAACGTTTTCAAAGTGTAAACACAAAAAGCTCATAAGAAGGACGATTGAAACGTTTGTGCTCTGCAGAATATTTATTTTTGGTTTATACATAGTTTACAATTTAGTCTTTCCTTGAACCTGAATTCCTATGAACATTTGCAAGCGGCAATGCTGTGTAGTTGGAACTACATCACTTGTGTTGAGGTACAAGTATAGCTTCTTGTCAGTATGACATCAATTTCAATAGATCATGAGCAAAATAAGATGCAGTACATGCATATAGGCTATGGTAAACATCTGTAAATAAATCAGAACAACAGAAAACAAAAGTATTTGTTGTTATTTACAGCAATATTCTGATAACAATTTGATAATGACCCAGTAAGAAGTTCTTATTTCATCTGCATGACAACATTAACGATGCTGTCTATTTTGTCTATATTTTATTGTACAAAAGTGTTTCAAACAACTAGCTATTTATTACCTCCAACAATTCATAATACAATTGTAGTTGTGTTGTGGGTTTTGGGAAACACATCCCAGATCTTTGCTATCATTTCCTATGAACGATATGACAGAAAATAACAAACAGTCTCAACACCTCAACTTATCTTCTGGAGTAGGAATCCTAACAGCCAATACCACCAATTCCCCATTTCAGCATTAATATTCATTGAGGAAAATGTTCCATTAGCAATAATCAAGCACTTCCCCAGGCTTGTTTGCAGAAAACTCATCAGGAAAATGACTGCGACTCAGTGTCGGCAGTCTGACAGAAAAAGAAAGAATGACAGGAAACGAAGGAACGACTCAATAGATTCAACAAGTACGGCTTGTATCATCTCGGCTGCATGTCTGTCTAAGCTCTGTATGAGCTCAAGCTTTGAGCCATTCTCTTTTCCAGACTGCATCTCTCTCTCTGTTCTGTCACTTTTGCTGTGCCTCTCTGTCTGTCCCTCAGCATTTGGAGTCCCCAGTGACAGTGGTTGCTGGGGGAGAGATGGCAGCATTGATGCATATTTGATGAGCGGGTGCCAAGGCCTTGCCGGAGAGCAAGGCACGAGGGGACGATGTTGCTATCTGCGTCTGCATCTCAGGTTTCTGAGTCACACTCGCAGAGACTCCTTCTTCATTGTGGGCCTTTATTGTCCATGTCTGGGGTTTCAGCACCAATTAGAGTGATAGATATGTGGGTTCTATACAAGCCAAAGCAGAGCAGCTTGCATGCACTACCATCAAAACCTGCTCAACACACAACCCACTTTGAAGAGGTGCTGATCAAATAGTCAAGTTCCAATAATGAAGTTCCCAAGTTAGCAGCTTCACTGCGTGAAGGGTAATGTGATCTATTCACTGAACCAAGACTTTTTATCAATTGCAAGCACTTGTTGTTTTTTTTAGACCACACCTTTTCTTTAATTCATTAATTAATTCAGGCAAGTGGATAGTGGCACCAGCATTTAATTTGTCAGAGATATTTGATTGACTGCTTTCATTTGTTTGACCTGTGTTTTTTTTATCAATATTTAATTGTACATGGGCTCTTATCATCCCAGCCTGTTTATGCTCTATTTGAGAATCCATATTGTGGTGCATACCACAAAGTAAATGAACAATAATTAATTCATGTACCAAATTAATGCTGGCCACATGAAGGAAAAAGTCCCTTCTTTCACATAACACACACAAAAACAAATACATAAATCTTAATTTAGATAAATACTTAGAACTTGTTTATATATTCATTCATTCAAAGAATTATATATACATATGCGTGTGTGTATGTACACGCTAAACTCTACATTATTATATTTATTTAAGCATTTTTATATTTATTTACTTGGAAGGTTTTTGTATTAAAAAATTATATTATATCAGAAAAAAAATACAAAAAGAAAAATTCAATAATAAAATTAAACAATAACAAACGCACAGTAACATACTAATAAGTACTAATTACTAATTTATATTTGAATCTTTATATTATTATTTACCAGCATCCTAACGATATAGATATGGTGACAGACATTTAAACTAAGAGCATGGGCATATAAAGATCACAGTGTTCAATACAACCAATCTAGCGCAACCTGTCAAAATTACGGCACCAATGAAAACGCACCGTGAGAGTCTCAGAGCTAAAGCCACGCCTCCACTGTCCAAGCGCACATGATGGGGGACGAGACCAGAAGCCCCAGAGGCGTGTTCGCATCCCAAACTTACCAATAACATTTAAGGGTACTGTAATAGTAGTTGGGAGGGACCTGCACCTATCCAGGCGGGGCTAAAGGAGACGGCGTTATATTTTAGGTGCCTGCGTAAATTCCTACTGTATCACAGACATTGACAGCTCGCACCTGGCTACAGCTCAGCCAGAAAAGAAGACTTCTCTGGCATAGCTTTTCACATCTAAAATCCAGATTATCCTTGTGCTTCAAGGTAAACACCCTGCTTGGGCCAAAACGGAGGTAAACGAGGAAGACGAAAAACGACCCCCATTTACCTCTGCCATAATGATGTCCATGAATAGCAAACAGCCGTTTAGTATGCATCCGATTTTGCACGAACCTAAATACACACCTCTACATTCCAGTTCCGAGGCTATCCGACGAGCATGTTTGCCCACGCCATCGGTGAGTTCAATATTTCATCTGTTTCTTGTTTGCGATTCATTATCATCGCAGTCACTTGCAATTTAATCGTAGTTGTTCAAACTTTTTCTCCGCGTGATAAAAATAGAAGTGCATCGGCTTTGTTCGTTCAAGTGCAGCCTGTTTGCAAAACTGTCGCCCAAAAATAACTCTTGCACTTATGTGTTTATTCTAAGATGTTTTTAAACAGAACATTAGACACTTTCCTACACTAGAGCAGCACTTTATTTAGAAATTAGCCATTATTTGCGTAGCCATTTTAATGCCGCTTTATGTATATATTTTTTTATTATTGTAAAAACAAAGTGCAGGCTGCGTGATCTAGCTGAAGGGTTTCTTTGCCATTTGGCCACTCAAAACTGGCAGGCTGGGATTTGCCATTGATACTTACGCTTGCTCTCTGTCATTTAGCTGCAGGGTAACATCTTTGCCGGCTTTGATGAGACACTGCTCCAGAGAGCGGAGGCGCTGGCGGCGGTGGACATCGTCGCTCAAAAGAGTCATCCGTTCAAGCCAGATGCCACCTACCACACCATGACCACCATGACGAGCATGACCTGCACGCCCACGTCCTCTTCTGGGCACCTTCATCACCCGTCTGTGCTGACCTCTCACCACCACCATCATCCCCACCACCAGCCGACGCAGGGCCTGGAGGGCGACCTGCTCGACCACCTCCCCGGCATCTCTATCGGAGGCATGCCGGGCTCCGACGTTTGCTCCACCGCTTCCCACCCGCATTCACACATGTCAGCAATCAACCACATGCAGCATCACCACCCGCAAAGTATGAACATGCACCCCCACAGCCTGGGCTCGCACACCTCTCTGGGCGGCGGTGGAGACTCCGAGCCTGATCCGCGGGAGCTGGAGTCTTTCGCCGAGCGCTTCAAACAGAGGCGGATCAAACTCGGGGTCACGCAGGCCGACGTGGGCTCGGCGTTAGCCAATCTTAAAATCCCCGGGGTCGGCTGCCTGAGCCAGAGTACCATCTGTCGGTTCGAGTCCCTCACGTTGTCCCACAATAACATGGTGGCCCTTAAGCCTATCCTGGAAGCGTGGCTGG
Source organism: Enteromius treurensis (assembly GCA_032275025.1). Lineage (NCBI taxonomy): Eukaryota > Metazoa > Chordata > Actinopteri > Cypriniformes > Cyprinidae > Enteromius > Enteromius treurensis. The sequence goes on along the minus strand of JAUCMU010000046.1, from coordinate 11,661,865 downwards.
AGGAGGCAGAACGGGCTCAGAGAGAGAAAATGGCCAAGCCGGAGATTTTTAACGGCGGGGACAAAAAAAGAAAACGCACTTCTATCGCTGCTCCAGAGAAGCGGTCGCTGGAGGCTTACTTTGCCGTGCAGCCCAGACCCTCGTCGGAGAAAATCGCTGCGATTGCCGAGAAACTGGACCTGAAAAAAAACGTGGTCCGCGTGTGGTTTTGTAATCAAAGGCAAAAGCAAAAACGGATGAAGTTTTCGGCTACGCACTAGGCCAGAACGATGTGTTTAAATAAACTCAACCATCTCAGACATCTCAGAGTGAACAGAGCCGACAAAACTCTTCGAGGCCGAGGCGTTGCGCTTCCCGCACTGGAATGGGAGCTGGGCGGCAACGTCCCAGAGACAGAAAGTGTGCAAGAAGTTTGTCGTGACAAAACGTCAAGAACAACACGCTCTGGAAGACGGCGGACAAGAGGAAAACCAACACCTACTAAACGTTGCAATTATTGTACAAATCGAGAATTGAATAATAATGATTATTCTCTTTACTCAAAACAACTCTTTTATATTCATCTGTGTACATATCTGTGAATACACTGCACCTCTTTGTGTGAAGAACGCATCAAAATTCTTTTTTTAAGGATGAAAAGAAAGAAAGATAAAAACGCTGTTGTGCAAAAGATGTCCCATTCTAGAAACTTTAGTGTTATTCTATATGCTCCAGAAGAAAATCATGAAGGTTCTGCTGTGATCCATTGCATGGTTTACAAGGCGTTAAGTGTTCATCTATCGTTTGAATTTTCCATTCATTTTGATGTATTGCAATAAGAGAGAACACGCACAGGCGAACGCACGTACACACGGACATACTTAATATACTTTTCTGTGTCTACCTCATGATTCCTGACGTCTTGACACATTCTTGGTCATTTTGGAAATAGGGCATAAAAATAGACTTTTGTTTTTAACACATTTTGGGTAAAATAGATAGAAAACACGAAGCGTTGTGTGTTGCAACTAATTTCACTTCAACGATGCTTTGACAATCAAATTATTTAAGAATTCTTTTGTGACTAGCCCCTTCTACTGTACGTCCACACTTCAATTATTATTACTATAAATATAGTTATTATTATTATTACAATTATTACTACACTAAGTTTGTAGATGGGAACATTTCAGAACATATTCAGAGATTCATTGCACTTTGTAGATATGATTCCGATTTCTTATTTGTTTGGCCTATTTATATTTCTACGTTATTGATTTTGTTGTTTACTTATTTATTTGAGCTTAATTTATTTTGAATACAACACATGTTTCATTTGTGAAAGTGTGCTTAACTGTGTCTGTGTACGCGACAGAAATTTCAATAAACCATGCACGTCTTACCTCAGTTACTGCAGTGTGTGTTATGTCCATGGACTTGCTTTATTATTCTTTATTTAATTTGCTTAATATCTATCATATCATTCTTTAAATAAGAAAAACACGTATGAGATCATTTCAGGTAAACCAAAATGTGCAACTTTCCAGATGATCATGATTTATGTTATAGTTCCTGTTGCTGCCTATAATATAGCCCACGCAACGCGATAATTCGGCATGTATTATCAAATACACAGCAAACTAAGAATTCGAGACTGAACTGATGCTTTATTTTAATAACGTCCATGTAGTTTAATTGAAACAATCGGAATAGTTTTAGCCAATCTTTAACGCATTGAGCCAAATCCTTAACATAAACATATAAAGTTTTACAAGCGCAATTAAATATATAATTTATGTATATGGCAACTCGTAAAGTTATTAATGTTTCGGGTAGACCTATGTTACGCAATTAGTCGTGCATCATTACTGTAACTGGAAGACAAGTTCGTTTATTTCAAGAGTTGTCAGGTTCGGTCTGACTCTAGCGTTCAGCAGGTGGTTTTGAGTCCGTAAAACTCGTTATTTATGAATAATAAATATGAAGTGTTATGATAGCCTACTATTGATTTTGCAAGTGTTTGTTAAGAGGAAGATATCCTATTGCAGAACCGATTGTTCATGTTGTACAACAACAGTTCTCAACCGTTCCATTTCCCTCTCAGAGATTAGTAAACTCAATCATTTTTGGAATTTTAATTCCAAATTGGAATTTAATTTCTACCAAACGTTTTTCTTTTTTAAATCGGTCCCTAGTCTTAAAAACAAAGCGTGACGAAGAGATTTTTGTCGCTTGTAAAACAAAATAGTATAACAAAGAAATGTAGCTATATAAAAATATGCCATTAAAATACTATAAAATAGATTGTACATTTCTGAAAATAGAAAATAAAATAGCCAATGTGAACATTTCGAGTACTATATATATAAATATTTAATCTATAGCCTAAGACACTTGCGCAAAAAGATTTATGATTCTTATTAAAATAATAGAATTAATCCTAAAAAAGAAACAGTGCTGCTGTGTAGATGCTTGTGGTAAAGCCCATTCCCACGACAGTGTGCGTCAATTGTTTGATTTGAATAATGCACATACTGGAGGTCATCGTTTCTTTTGGCGTATCCGGCTAACTTTAAAAGGCAAGAGACATATTGTAAAACAGGTTCGTTCTGTCCCACGTCTTTAAAGATTGAATGGGAAACGCATTTAAAACAATAAGAACGGTTGTTATTGGCTACTATATTGTGACAGCGTTGAATCAGCGGTGTTTTATCAGCATTAATCGTTCCTTGCAAGAAAATCACACTGGCTCGCATCTCACATTTGGAAACATTCATATTCTTGAAATATGCGAGACAAATCTGGTATGTGGTATTCAAATGTCCCCAAATTTGAGGATTTGCATAGCTCTCACCAAATCATCTACATAATTCATCAACCGTGGAAGCCACGGAACATATAGACGTCAAATGCGAGGCAATGTTTTCAATGTGGCTCTGGTTACTTTATTTTGTGAGACGCAGCTGAAGTGAAAAATATGTGTAAGTGTATATAATTCCGCTCTTAGATTTACATTCCTCCCCATGGTTCCTTACAGTCTTGTGTTTTCCATGGAGCGGAAAGCGCATTTTCATAAATAGACCTTGGCCAAGCGCTGCGTATAAAATTTTAATGAAGCCAGAGTCTTGAGTGCAGCTCGACTGAGGGCCTTGGAGAATCAGCTCTCTCGTACATGACTATGGCTCCCTCTTTCCTCACAAACATTGCAGCAACAAGGCCCGTTCGACCGGCTCAGTCCATTGCTCGGCTAAAGAAGTAGTCGCGGGCGTTGGCAGAAAGATTGAGAATTACTGCAGTAGTTTCATTTATTTCTCAGGCTTTAAGCCCCTGTCTTGTTGCCCGACTGTGAGCACGGTCAGCTAGTAAATAAACTTATCTGAGTGTTTCTCTCCGCGTTGCGCGCTCCCCATATTTTTATCCACGTGTGCGCGCTTGGTGATCAGATCACACCTCCGGCACTGGAAGCTCTAAATCAGTACAATGCAATATTTATCAAGCGCGTTAATATATAAGCCCAACACAGCGTTCAAAATATCAGAGTTCTCACTTTGAGAAAAGCACAAGCTCACTAAAGCGCCTAACGTGTGGTCTGAGCTGGTTTTAGATTGGCGATTTGGTGCTTAAAGATTCCACACACAAAAAACAAAACAAAAAAACCCCGAAAACTCTGTATTGATGCGCAAAAATGGAATTTGCCAATGGGTAGGATTAGGGTTGTGGGGTAAATGCTTATCATATGTACGCGAAAACTGCTTATTATATGCACGCCAAACACGTGCGTGTCATATATAAGCCAAAGTCAATTTTTGCAATGGCGAAACTGAAAGTGAAAATGAAGGTGAAAGGGAGAGCAACTCAAATTGATCCTGACAAGGTGAACAAGGGAATTTTTGTAATGCTTGGTGTCTTTGGTTTGAGTAGCAGCGGATTAAATATAACGGTATAATTTGATCTCTCATGAGCATGCCATTGGACAGACTGAAATAATGCATATTCGACAATAATTAAAACAGGGTGTTGTAATTAAGAGTCTTGTATACTTAATCAAGCCTAATGAATGACTGAAGCAGCTGGAAATGATCAAAAGAGACACTGAAAAATCTGAATATTTGCCACTGAGACAAACTGACTGATAGATCATTAAGACAATCAAAGCAAAGTTCAGTATCTAACTCTTCATGTAAATTGGCTCTTGTCCAGTTTGTCTAAAAATGCTGTTACTGGTCAAAAGTAATTATGATGTTATTTAGACTTTCTTCATTTAAAATCAATTACAGGCCAGGCATTACTTTTCATGGTAGTGTTAATACCTTTACATATCAGAATAAAACACATGGACAAAAATCTGCTTAAAGTTTGTCATGGTTTTATCATGTTTAGATGTAATATGAAACACATACACTATGAAAAATATGTAAATTAAGCGTTTATGATGTTTGTGCCATGAGGCACATCCATAATAATAAAAATTTTCAATTGGGATAAAGGGCGAAATGTGAGACTCTTGTAAATGTTGGATGGATTTTAATAAAATTGATAAAATAATGGCTTTTTGAATTGAGGACTACCTAGGCTTGTAAACTCACTGTTGTAAAAATGACTTCTTCGCTCGGCTAAATAAATAGTGGGCTATGCCAACCAAATATTCTATAACGATATTAAATTCTATAATATCAATCCCCATTAATCTAAACCTGTGGACTTTTCTGAATATGATAAATATGGTGTTTCATTAGAATTAAAAAAAAAAAAACGTTTTTAAAGCAATAAGCAAAACAAAAAGAGATGCATCCACCCTTAAATTGATTGCAAGCAATCCAAATAATAAAACGTAATCTAATATAATTCCTTTTTGGTTAAGATTTGTATTTATGCCCTCATTGAACCATGATGGATATTGGATATTTCATGAGAACACACTAAAATCCGCACGCCTGCATTACGAGTGCTGAAGAGTTAAGGCGTGGGAAGCATGATTTTTTAATGACGATGTATGCTGCTCCTCCGGTGCAGGATGCTTCCCCGCAACAGAACGCGCGTGCTCATTCCGACACACAGCAAAAGAGTCAGCGAGAGAGAGAGAGATGATGATGATAATAATAAATATATTAATTAATAAAATGTTACTGTATAATGTCGAAGTGCACTTAGGATATAACATTTAAAAAAATAATAAATGTGGGAATGCAATGTAAGTCGCCTTGGATAAAAATATAAATGCAAACGTAAGTACACAGAGATTGTTTTTCTACGTCGCTAACACTTTATTAATTTAGTTTTTTTTTTTCAGTTTTCTTCACTGCTGCAGGGTTAATACTCTATTTCTTCAGGACCACGGACAGCTCCTCGGTCAAAGTTAATTTCACAAAGCAGTGCTGAAAAAGTCTCAATTGTAACATTATTCATTTTGTTCAATAATGTTAAAACAAACATCTCAAGGCAAAATCTCTCTATTTTATTTTAACTTCAATTTGCTTGCGTAAATGCATTCTCGTATTCAAAATGAATAAATATTAAATAACATACAGAAAGACATCTACAAAATTACCGAAATTAAAACGACTGATTAAGTAGAACAAGTCGGTATTATAAACTAATTATATATTTTCTATATACATACATACAGTAAATACCTGCATTATATTGTTAACAATCCAAAGAGACAACGAGAACGTAAGTATACAAAAATATTATAAAGAATGCATATATTCAATATTATGCAAATATGTGTATTATTTTTTAGTATCAGGCCTAATGTTCAAAGTATAAATGTACTCAAACGTCAAAAAATAAAATAAAATAAAAAAATAAAAAAATCAGTTATTAGATCCATACGTCCATGCTGATGAAATAATTCCCCTTCATATGTAAATCAAAACAGATAAAATGAGTTTCTCACATTTAATTCAAAGAAATATGTTCAAAGTAATGCGTATAAGCTTCTAATCATGTCCCATACATAATTTATTCTAAACTGACAAGATACCCTAGCATGGTCCGGTACTAAAAAATAAAACCCGTTTGTAGCCGGACACCAGTTAAACACATTCGTTTAGTTGAGGTACAAAATTAATGAAATTAAATACACTGACGGAGGATGTTTGTGAAGATGCACCTCAAGTACACGCTTCAAAATTAATTGATTAATTCAAGACACCAGAGGTAACACGAAATGTTCTTAAAATGTTGGTATAATAAAAGAGTTTTACAAAATTAGAAATATAGAGCTACGTTATTTAAAGTTTAAGGTTGCCGTTTAACACATACTTTCACTTATTAAGTATATAGTTAGTGTACATTTGAAAATATATATCTTTGATAAGCCTTCATATTCTGACTAGTGAGGGTGAAATAGTCTGCGGATGAGTGATGAGCACGGACCACATTCTCTGCCCTACATTTCTGCACTTCCCTGTAGACAGGCCTCGTGTCCGCCTGATGCAGAACCTCGGCTTGAAGTGCAACGTTTTTTGTATCGGCAATGAATAATGCAAGGCAAGAAGGCCAGCGAGTATACATTTAAATACCAATTTGCTTAACCAGTGTTTTCACCCTCCGCCAGCTCCACTCAGCCCAGTTATGGGGAGTTCGTGCTAGTAATTAAGAGCGAGGAAGGCAAACACCTTAACATGAGAAATATGATAATTAACGCAACCACGTTTGCAGTACAAGATGCGTAGATGAAAGTAGCAGTTAGTTTGTAATCATTTTAAATAAAAATGATATTAGAATTTTTTTCTTAAATTTAAATATAAAATAATAATAATAAAAGTAAACTAATAAAGGGAAAGCTGAAATTATGCAATTAGATATATTCACTTTGTGCTATTTCCTATTAATTTAGATCTAACATTAACTAACTAACTAGCTAGCTAAACTGTGAAGTTTACGGTTTTTATTTGATTGAGTTACTGATATTGCCTTCATTATCACGGCAACTTTTTAAGAGCGCAAATTAGTTAAAATAAATAAAATTGACAAAAAAGATACGAAATTTCTGTCAGACATAGTGAGAGTTTGATCAGAAATGTGATTTTTTTTTTAAGATTATCAAACTGCAAACTGCACTTTTTTAATTTAGAATTTATGTGTATGTGTATTTATGTATAAAAAGTGTCAAACTTTTCAGGTTATCAAGTATAAGCATCATAAAAATATCCTCGAAAATGTACTATTAACCATAATGTGACTTCCACACCATCGTTTATTATACGAAAATCCACCCTAATCCTGAAATTCTTATCCCAGGAAATCTAATAAACGTCATAACAAATTATACCGATTGAAGAGGTTGTTTTTCAAGATTTCAAGTAGTTTCCGAGATTTTTTTTCTCTTCTGAAATTTTCTCCACCGCATCAATAAAACTGCAGCACAAGAGTCTGTAAAATGTACATTACGTGAACATAACAAGTTATTCCTAATAGGGGCGTCAGAATAAATTGTATAGGCATGCTTTCAAACACATATAGACTGTAACCGCGTCAAGCAATCAGGCCGAAGCTGCAAACGCGGACCTAATTATACCCTGCAATCACGCGCAAGTTTTACAGGAACGGTGATCAATTTATACTCTGCTCTCCTCTTTCACACACATCTCTCTCGTTCGACTCTGCTAACAGATAGGCAAAGCCAAATGTGCCATACAGAGTAAACACAGCCATTCGTCCCTAACCAATTGTTATTCATAGAACGAATAAATATTTAATTCCTTCTAAGGATACCTTTTGTTAACAGAATTACCAACAAGCGTACCACAATGAATTCACAATTTACCCGCGGCATTTTGGGGCCAATGTGTGTTATACCTGTCGGTGTGTGAGGACAATATGCAGTAATGACGAACCAAGTCGTGGGGGTTCCGTCCAGCTCTGGTATTTCTGGAAACGCGGGCTATTTGTAGAAGGAGCAAAACCCGAGGACGCCTCCAGCTGCTGGCCGCGCTGTCCTACACTCGCTCTCTTTGTATTCACTCAGGCCATGAATAATGAATTGATGAGCGCTAATAAGTGCATCAACAGTCAGATTAATGAGCACGCTATCTATTAATGAAAATCAGCGACGACTAAAGGATTTGACGTTCTCTGTAATTACTCGAGCTCTGGGCATGTTTGGAGAGGAAACCATCAGCAATGCCTTCATTGTTTGTAAAAATGTATGCAGCTACACAGCTATACAGTCCAGAGATACACTGTACAGATTTAAACACGTCTTGGCCTATAGGGGAAGAGAGTTCTCAAAATCGAGTGCATGGATTGAGAATTGTGGAAGAACGCTATGTGGAAATCAAATCTGACATGCAGACCCTTGAAAGATTTGACTGGACAGGATCCAGTTCATTTTAGTAAGTGTATTTGCTTGGACATCCACTGGAGATTTACTCAACGACCTGTTGAGGCCACGGAGAGAAGTCTGTTGGTTTGCCATGAAAATTTAAACAGCCCTTGGCACACCTTTCCTGAATTTTGCGCGTGCTACTAAAATTCACCCTTTTAAAAAGACTAGGATTAGGCCTGTGGAATTCCCTATGCATAATGGGGTATCACACCGAAGAGGAAACCCCCTTCAAATCTCCTGTAGCATATTCAATAAGGAGCTGAAATTGAGCGTTAATTGTCACTAGATTAGAGCAACGTTTCAGTTTTGATTCCCCATTGCGTGCCAAATCATTGAGAAAGATCAGTCTTTTAAACATGTATTAGACTCAGCAAATTACAAACATTACCTTCGACCAGTTTGGGAATTATTCAGTGAGTTTCAGGGAGCTGATCTGGAATTTCTGTTATTTTCGTCTTGTCATTGCTTTTTGGTGGCTCTGGAATGCAAGCTCATCTAACTGTAAAACAGGTTTCCAGGCGTTTTAAAAACACTTTTAGTGTTTTAGCAATTTATAGTCTGCACTTGCAACCAAATGCATGTTCAGATGTAGCTTACGTTTTGTTAAAGCATAGCCCAATACAGATCCATAGCACATTGTTACCTCAGGTGAAAACTACTTTAGTTCGCGAAGACCTATATTTCGACCCTGATAGCCTTCTGCCTGTTGAGCCATGGGTGTCCCGAGTTCGAATCCTGGACCTTCCCCTCTCCCATACTTCACTTCCTGTCAACTCTAAACTGGCCTATCAACTTAAAGTCACAAAAAAAGGGGTAGTAGAACTTATGTAGCTCTCCCCATTTTCAGTGCTGCGCACCTTGTCTTCCTCTCCTAAAGAGAAGGTCTTTCGAATTCATGAATAAACCACCCATTTCAAAATTTTCCTGTCTACTGACATTTGTTTTGCCATCCGCTTTGAACTTGGTAAATCTACAATAAGTAAATCTACTGTACTTCACTAGATAATATATAGCAAGTTCAAACAAAGTTCACAAAAATCTTATTTGGTAAGTTTTGTTAAATCTACAACACAAAGTAAATACACTTTACCAGCTAATAGCAAAAATGTTCAAAATCAAAGAAGATTTTTAAAGAAGGTTGTGCACTCGTTTCTATATGGTATCAGGTCTATAGCAGGATAAATGTCTTTAGAAGTATGTAGGCTACATAGGAGACCATAATAACCCATTAGATAACTCCTTTGTAATTTAATATTTAGGTTTAAACTATAGACAAAGTAAAATGTTACTTTATTTATTTATTAAATATTTGTTTGTCCAGTAGGTAAATTCCTAATAATTTAACACAGAGACCTGGACCTTGTACTGTCATATCGGAGATCATTTTCATGGGTGTTCTAAAGAGTGGCTTCACACAGTGATTTTACTCTACACAGTTAATACCTATGGCGTACGCACCCTTACAATATTCCAAATCTCCCCAAAAAAATCAGCACCTCACAGAAAAAAAAACTGTGAAAACGCAATATTTAGTTCTTTTGTTTTTTTTAATTTAAAAATACTTAAGAGATTAACTGGAACAACCTATAGCCCAAATTCCTGGTACTGAAGTGAATCGCCTCAATTAAACATAGGAATATTGCTGGTCACAGTGCCTTTACATTAACAGCGAAAGCAGGACCTCCATTACGAGAGCAGAGGGTGCGTATTATGGTGGATTTAATATTAATGGATTTTATTAGCTTGACACTAACATATTCATGAGAGTCTTCTAATGGAATCAAAAAAACGGGAGCTAATGCTCAGTGGCAGTACTGATAAATGGATTCGCCATTTCTTTCATTGGCTAATCTTGACTCAAAACTGTTTCAGTGGTCTATCTATCTATTGATATTATAACATTAACATTAGAAATATTATATGTTGTCATGATTGATTAAAAACAACAATAGCGTAATCATTCCACCTCAAAATTACAACAGAGCACTTTAAAGTGTAATGAAAAAAAACACCTCTTTTGATCTTAAGATGAACTCAAGTAACCTATACCTAAAGGTAAAAGTTTTTGAAATTGTACAGGATGTGGATGCAGAGCAGGAGCTGTTTTTATAAGTTGTACCTTTGCTAGGCCATGAGATGGGGCTGCTGAAAAACACACATCCTTTTTGATCATCACGGGCCCCTGAGTGCACTAATGCATCTGACTATTAGCATGTTTTCCCGGATGCCACAGGCTAACGCCCTGCCTTGCCTTTGACATGTCAAAACTGATAACAGTCAGAGCAAGTCCTGCTATACAAGTTTGCGTGTGTGTGTGGGTACTATACACTTCACGAGCTCTCACACAAGTAAGGCCTATTTACAAGTGCATAAAATGTGAGGAAAATTTCATCACGAAAATCCTGATGGAATTGGAGTCACACATATTGTGATATTTAATTTACCTTAACAGGTAAGTCTATTGAATTTCATATTTAAAAAAAAAAAAATCTTTGTGAGGTAAAAGACAGGCAGCGCTCATTCGGGAAAATAAGGGGAAGAAGGGATAGATTTCCTCTTGCTTCATGAAGTTATGCAAGATTTATATTTGCTGAGAGTCAGCTACATTTTCAGTAAATATTTAAGGTCTCTTAGCTGGAGTGATCCTTTTGACAAAATGCTTATTCAGATTCAGTAAAAACAGCAGATTTACAGAATGTGGTCCAAATTTAAACGTATAAGTGAATATAAAGACAATGCCTGAATGTGTTGCAAATTTGCGGATGAGCAGAGTGAACAGTCTGCTTTGCATTTCTCATTTGTATTGCATGTAAACACTAGTCCTAGAAAAACTGGGGAAAAAAAGACCCTGCAGGTCTGATAGCGGTTGAACAGCCAAGCAATGAAAGAGGGAGCATCTGGCCCTGTGAACACCCGTCAGGCTTTCAAGCTTTGTTACTCCACACCGTCGGTCAAGATGTTGGGTGTACAGGAGCGGAGAAGAAAGCGAGGACTGTAAGCCGCAGAGAAGGTGGTGAGCAAGTCGTGGAGGCTTCAGAGCGAGACTATGAGTGAAACAAATAAAAATTCCCTTTACCTTCCCCATTGTACTCCCAGCCCCATTATTTCTCCTGAGTTACTTTCTTCTGAAATCACCCTGAGGCTGAGCACTCTCCTGGGTGGCTAGCCTGAAGCCAGCCTTGTTTTCACATACTGGGGATCATTTCACTGGTGGAGAACGAAGGCTTTTAAAAGATCACCCCCCCTTCTCCACCTCGTCATAGCCAGAATCTGTTCGGTGCAGCTCGGCACGCTTCAGTCCGCATCGCACGCGCCTTTAGAAGTGAACCCGCACCCCCCGTTCTGACCAACTCTAGCCTCGTACCCTCACTCAAGCTTTCATTCAGAACGTGATCAGTCGCTCCTCAGCTCCCTGAGATGCTCCTCCAAAGCCCTTCATCAGAACCGTGGCTCCTTTGTCCAAAAAGAGAAACCAAGACAGGCAGTCAAGGGGGTTGATCTTGGGTCTTCAGTGGATTCATGCATTTTGTAATGATACAGCACAGTCTGCTGTCCAATTTGAAGCTGCTGCCTTCCGTATGCGGTTTTATGCCACCGCCTGCACATCAAGTCTTTTCTCCTGACATGATTTTTTAATCTGGCCTTATCCACCATCCACTGCTATCTAGGCAGAGCGAGTCTGAGTCCTGCAAACCAGAGTGTTCTGTAATGGGCTCATTGTCAATGGCTAATAAAGTGGAACAGTGGCTCAGCACTACCTTAAATCAGACTCTTCCGTGCTCGTCGGGTGGCTACAAGACTGGATATGACGAACCTGTAATTGGCTTCGTAGACAGACAGTTGCGTTTCCTACACCTCTAATTGAAGAACATTAGCCTGTTGCGACTGAAACGCGAGTCTTTTTGGCATCCTGATGCGGATCAGCATTAGGGACAAGCATTTGGGGACTGATCACTTTCAAGACACACAGTCGACTGAGCGATTTGTGTCACACAAATGCGTATTGATCTTCCTGCATGTTCCACGACACTAGCTAGCAGCACGGACAGGTATCTGCTGCTGTCCTGCCACGGAAAGAAAGATCTTTTATTTAGCTGCTGCTGCAACCCGCTCCCGCTCATGAATTATGCAGCCGCAGGCCCCTGTAACAAGCTCCAGCTCAACTCTACACCTTGTGTGTGGCTTAAAATATAGATAAAAGCTGAACAGTGAGCTACAAATGAAGTGTTTTTTTTTCTTTTCTCAGGACAGAAGAAAGCCAGTGGAGGGAGAGGTCCACGGTAATTAGAGGAGTCTTGAGCACAACACATCTGATTCGCTTCTTTCCCCTGTTTGCTTTCGGAGGGAGTAAATACGCTCATTGAATGAATCAAACAAAATCAACAACAGCAGGGGGAAGCGCTGTACTCTGATGTTGCAAGTGTGCACATTGTACATGTCGGTGATATGACTCCAATCATGTTATGCAACAGCTGCCGAGTATCAGCTACACAGAAAAGTAGTGTGAGGTCTTGGTAAACATGCTGCTCCTAAAAGGATATAATACATTTTGCAAATGAAGAATGCCAGAACAGGGGAGGCCCGAACCTTGCTTCTTTGATTTTGATGTTTGGAAAACACTGACAGCACCATTTAGGTGGGTACTGTTTTTTTTTTTAACACCACCAGAGGCAACGCAGTGTTGTTTGCTAAAAGCACATTGTGGAGACATGATTGCATGTGACATGTTATGAAAAAGATGCAAAAGTCTTACTTTTGTGGAGCACTTATCGACTTAAGCAAGTATACAAACTTTTTTGTTTGAATGACAGTGAGGACCTTCTATACATGTTCATATTTCAAACGTCGTTTGTGATTGGCTTTGGTTCATCGTTTGACTATCCCATCACCACCTGCAATTGATGGTTATCAGTGTATTTCAAAGGTACAAAACAGTACTTTTCAGTACTTTAATAGGTTTGTATATTGTAAGTGAGGTCATACAAATTCATATGAATTAGCCACCTTGTAAAATACATACGAATTGGTCGTGAGATGTATAGCGTTTGGAAAATAACAAGTTACACAATGAATGCTAATGTGAGACACACTTTGAGTAAACTACTTTGAGCTGTTTTTTTCTAACGAATAATTAACAGAAACTATCAATGGGTTTGACCTATTTGAGTTTGACAAGTTATGTACCGGATACCTGAAAGAGTAGAAGTCTTCTCACAACTTCAGTGCAGAATATTTCCTTTGCTACACTCTTCTCTCAACTTGATAAACAGCACTGGGGATCTTCTCTTCGTAAATTAATTCTGCGGATGAATAATGCATTGCTAAGCAATTAATTCACATTGATGACTCATTTATTTATTGATTACCCCCTGTGTAATAATGGAGAGGGTTAAACGTCAATCAGACAATATCAGAGGCCCTCACAAGCACATCAGAGGAAGTCATTAATTTATTAAAGAAATAAACTGTAGGGGCAAACCTACCAAATATGCTAGGGGAAAAAAGTGCATTGCATTAATACAAGTTAAATGGACATTTTTTTTAACAGGAAGAGCAGATGAAGATAATTTATAGAATTCTATGCTATCACAGTAAAAAGTGATGCACAAAAATAAGTAAGCATTGAATGTAAAATTAAGAATATGTGATTTTAATCTCGCTAAGATGTCAATATGTTGGAAAAACATCCAAATTATGTATATAAAAAGTTTGACTTTTTTATTCCACATTTTGGTGCAAAATAGTGTGATAATTCAAGACCAATTTGTCAAGCAAAACTTCAGGATTGTGTGCTTTTAAAAGAATTTTGAATTAACCACCACATCTTTTAAGGGCCTCCCATCCATCTCTCTCCAAGAGGGATGTTGAAACACAAGCCATTACAAATTTCTCCAGCACTGATTTTTACATAAAATTATAACAATTCAGTGCTAGAGAAAAGCATGTTCAAAGGCAGAGCAATATCATAAGCACACTGGCCCGACACCATTCAATCAGCATGGCAGCGGACTTCCAGCGAGAGGCTCCATATCAAATGCTAATCTAAAATCTGTGCTACCAGCTTCTACTCCAACCTAATTGTATCATACAAACCAAAACTGATTTAAGGGTTGTCACTTTGGCAACATCGTCAAGCACTTAAAGCATTTTTTTCTATTTCAAAACAGACAGAAATTGTCCAGATGTGGAGCTGCACCGCCGGGACACCGACCATACACAAATCTGTCACATTGACAGTAGAGCACATAAGTGAGTTCAACAAGCCAAGTCCCAGATCCTCCCCTTGTGGGCCGAGCAGACAGCTCTGATGCACTAGAATCCATTAGTGTGGGCTTTATGGGCAGAAGAGCAACAGCCACTGGCCTCAAAATGTAAACTAATATTATTACAGCAGTTCTTTCCACATTCAAAGTATATATATACATATATATATATATATATATGTGCAGTTTTCAAATAAAACTTTTTGCAAATGTTTTAATTTACACCTACATATCACATACACTTCACTTTCATTCATATTTTCAAATAGCCTTTTTATATTTAAAATAGAATTTTACATTTTTAGGTAATTTAGTTTATTCTTATTATTTTTTAAATATATGTGTGTGTGTGTGTGTGTGTGTGTGTGTGTTTCTGTTTTTAGTTTTACGTACATTTATTTTTGTTAATTTATCATTTTAGTGCTAACATATTTCAGTTAGATTCTAAGGAAAAATGTTGAATTTTCCATTAGTTTTTTCATCTGATTATATTTTATTTTTAGCTTCAACTCTATTGGCCCTGCTTACATGAGAGGAAGACACTAGTGTCAGTAGTTTGATAAAAGTTTGTTTATATTTATACTGAGATCACATGACTCACCTTCCTTTTATTGGATGGATTCACTTGTAGTATGAATAACCCTGAACTCTGAAAAATACATTTTTACAATGGCAAAGACATAAACTTTTAGAGGCGTCATCCACACCACTAGGTGTCAGAAGAGATGATAAAAATCCCCTCATATCAGCAAGTGAAATATATAAATATGTATAAATGATGGTTCACCTTTAAAAGTAAGATGATTTGTTTAATATGACAACACACAGTCCCTTGGTCAGAGTTATGACAGTAATGCTTTACTTTCAGGGTTGTCACTTGTCACTACATTTCATTCCATGCCGGTTTGTTGTTTTGCTTTGTCCATCAACATGCTTTCCACAGCTACATACAAACAAATGCACATTTTTTTTCTGACCACCTCGCACTGTGTGGTCTGGAGTGGAGACACGGCCAGCCCAGTCACCTGAAGCAACACTGCTTGCGCTGAATTATTAATCACTAATATCATTATGTAGTCACTACTTGTCATAACAATCTAGGCAGGCACAGTGAAACTCAATCTGCTGTGGCCCATACAGACAATGCCTATTAATTATTGATACAGACTAATTGGCTACAGGATTTGTGGGGCACAGTTACTTTTGTTCCTCTCACTACTTGTGCTGCTCCTTCAAGAAACAATATTATCAGAGGCCAACCTCCCCATCGCCCCCATGTCAGCAAATTAGCTGCCATGTCGTTCCCCTCTCCCCCTCCCAGCCGCCTTTCTTCATATGCTCCTTCGCAGGATTTATGATTTAGTCTTCAAACTTTAACCACTCTGTGGATGTGCAGGCCTGATTCAGACAAAAATGATGCAGGTTTGTGTGAGGTAAGGATGTTAATAAAATGTCTACCTGCTGAGTTATATTTAAATATAAAACAGGTTATATTTAAGCAGGTTTGTTTGTGTGTGTGTGTGTTTATGGATTCTTGTAAACCATAAAGTTCATACAGGTCTGTCTGGAACTATTTGAGCGGTGAGTAAATCATGAATGAATTTTCATTTTTGGGTGAACTATTCCTTTAAGCAATATGAATAGATAACCTGCTTGAATATTTAGAAACAGTTTTACAAACTATATGCAGAACCAAATTCACATGCAATGTGAGCAGTTAATGTTATTCAGCACAATGCCTCATAATAAACAGCAATTAGAGTAAATACATGGTGAAATTAAATTTAGAAAAATGTAGGAAAAAACGTGGGGAAAAAATTGTTTAATTTTCCATGTAACGTGACAATACTTTACCAATTCCAAAAAAGCAGCAACTCCACTACCTCGTCTTCAAAGACATGAGATATTGACCTGGCTTTCTCAGTAGAAAAATAAAATATTCTACACAATACTTGCTTTCCTCCACATGTTGTTCAACGAAGCACCAGACATGACCAGCCTGGCAAATCAGACACCTAAACCTTTCGGGAATGATGTTATGACAGTGAGAAGGAAGGTCATAGAAATAAGACAATACAATTATTATTATTCTCTCTAATGATTCTAACAAAAAAAAAATATAAAAATAACAATCATAATTTCAAATAGCCTTCAAAAAGAAAGCAAATGTTATTAAAAAAAACAATTCTCAGACAAAACATAAAAATGATTTACTATTTACTACTATTTATTAATCGCCGTAAACGTTTACATCAGAACAAGTCAGAGTTAAACTGTGTGCTTGACGCACAGTTTGTGGCCACCAGTGTATCAGAGCCCTCCTGCTGAGTGACTGCCTTAACATAGCTGCCGAAAAATGAAGAAGAGAACTCAGGCCTCAGATGTTGAGAAGCAGGAGCTGATCTGGAAAAGAGGCCAAGGCGACAATCTCCCACTAACCCTGGGTTAAACAGTCTCCAAGTAGTTGATCACAATACAGTGAAATGCAATATGATATATAGTAGTTACAATATTTAAAGACTGTCAGCGAAATGGGACAGAGTGCATGTTTAATGAATCAAGTCTTTCTGAAAAATTAAAGCTTTATACAATAGTATCATCACCCAAGACTTCAGATCTCATCTTGTCATTGTCTTGCCTTCTAAGGTCATACTTAAAATGGAGGGGGCTACTATGTGAACATAGGCTTTATGACTTGTGGAGTCCAACAAGATTCAATTTTTGCACCACTTCTGTTCAAGCTGTATGGTCTCATTGAACCAAATAATGAGAAAATCAAGTCCTGAATTTACAAGCTCTTGAGCTTGACTACTTGTGTGACAAATCAACGAACCATAGATAGATACATATTTACTTTCATTCATCAGTATTTGTGGCTTAAAGATTAATTGCCTTGGCATTTATTATTCTTCAAACAAAACAAAACAAGAAACAAACATGCATGTCACAGTGAACCTCTTAGAAATGAATAGCCACAAGATGTATACTATACATCTTAACATTATTTTAATTTAAAAATGATTACTACTATACTTTTTACAAAATTGTATTTTATGTTAGTCACCATTATGCCACAATAACAGATTCGAAAAATATGCATGACACATTTTTTGTGGCATTCATTGGTTGCACTTAATGGAGGCTCAAAGACTAATAATACATTTGATATTGTATTAAAACAATTATGCTCTGATCTGGAATACTGATATAGCAAGACTCCTTCAATGGGACGTCCTGTCACGCTCCCATGCCCGTCCCCTTGAAAACACACACACACACAAAATACACTCTACATCTTATCCCAACCAGACTAAGCAAGCACAAGGGCCCCCCTCTAAATGATGTGCAAATTCCACCCTCTGGTCCCCCAATGGAATAGCCATGTCACAATAAAAAGCCTTTCCTCTTGCTAATCTGCTTTTTAGAGCTCCGTCACAAATGCTAATTTCCATAATCGAGTCGACAGGTGTGGAAAGGGTGAAAGAGCACAGGCTAAGGTAGAGAAGAGAAAGGTGAAAACAGAGTCGGGGGACGAGTGCAGGAGGGGGGAGAGGAAATGGATGTGGCGGTGGAAAGTGAGTGCTCTATTTTCACCCTTTTTTTTCTCCTTCTGCTCCTGAAGGATCATGGGTTTTGGGCACGAGGGCTTGATTAGAGCTGACAGTCACACCTGCCACCTCCCCTCCGTCAGTCTGCAATTACCACTCAGGTCCCGGTCCCAAGGAACTGGTCACATTAAAAAGCCTAGACCAGCCTGATCTCATTTTTTGCATGCGGTGTGTCACTCAAAGAGCAACGCGGCTCATATAAGTGCTGAGGGCACAGACCCAAACTGGAGCCTGCATTAGCAGATGCATGCAGAGTGAGTTCACGGACGGCACTCTCATTCCATCAGGCGCTTTTTTCCGCCCGCTAATTGAGGTCCTCTTAGATTCTCTACAAAGGCCAATCACGGAGTGCAGAGCACAGGAGAAAGATCATACATTTCTTGGCAAAGGGCTGCATCTGCATGGGTCTGGGTTACTACCTTGAGTTAAACCTTGATTTAGCACAAAGCTGATTCTGTTCCAGAAATGACAAATAATCTTTGTGTAATATTTGTGTAATATATCAAAATGGATAAGAACACAGTTTGCATCATTAATAAGCCCTGCGGTCTCTCCTTGCTGTTTGAAAGTTCAAGTGAAACAATGAATAAATGGAACCACAAACTCAACAAAATTTTAAAACCACCAGGAGTTAAAAACTAGAACATGAGCATCATTCATTTAAACCTCCGATGAATTAAAGAGCTAAAGTTTAATCAACAGGCAATCCTAGAACACAAGCGACGTCCTTGATACTGTTTATACCCGAAGCCCACTCGTGCGTCCTTGACTTGAGCGTAGAAGGGTGGCCCTCTCTTTGGGACGCTGTACCAACTCCAAGCGTTCTCTCATCTACCATCTCCAAATATTATTTTCCCTCCCCGTTCAAGAGGAAACTCAAAAGGAACTGGAGGCCTTTCCCCTGCGGGACACATTAACAAGCCCATCTAGTTAAATTGAGCTCCTGCATTACCTAATGTGTTCGCCAACTCCAGGGGTAGGAGACAGCGCATCCATAATTGATCACATGTGCATCTTTTTTTCTAAGGCAGCTCTGGCTGACAGAAAGGGTAGCTTTGTTGTGAGCAAGCCAAGTTAAAGAGATGTTTATTAGAGCTTTTTTTCCCCCCTTTTACTTCTCATATGCCTTTTATAAAGACAAGGTTTGCAGGGATCGATTGCCATCCTGTCAGAGTGCTGGGTGCTGCATCACTCATCCCTGTGAATGGCAGTCTGCTTCATCTCTTGTGCTTGTAGGAGCGCATTTGAATTTCACACAAGTCATTGGAGATTTGATGAAGTTTTTTTCCCTCCACTACAGCTACACAACCCACAATCCCAACTGATGAAGGCAAGGTCAGAGAAAAGCTTTGCATGCTGCACTATTTAAGATGTTTGGCCCCTTTATACCTTACTAAAATGCACCTGATTTCAAGTATTTCTAGAGAGAAACAAGCAATTACCAAGATGTCTTTGCATTTAGAAACAATTGAATGTACATTAGTCTCTAACTAACTTTTACAAATAGAAATTCTGACCATAGTCTACGCAGATTTCCTATTAATTTTTCAATATGATATTTTTTCATTCTGTTACATTATTGTAGTATCTTGTAATAAACTCATTTATAATGGCAAATGAAACCAAATGATGTCAATCTGGTCCTCTCTGTTGACAGATCTTGGCAAGAAAAGTGATTTCAACCAAATAATTTGCTATACAACCAGGTCTAGCAATCATAGTCAATTTATGATTCCAATTTTCATACTTTTCATTTTCTAATGCCATGTTTATACAATTTTATATTTTTGTATACTAGATGTACAGTTTTAATTACTCCTATGATTAAGAAAACTTTAATTGCTAAAATGGTGCCAATATCTACTTGTGACTACTTTGTCAAAATGTGCTGTCGTTCCAGTGTATATATCTGCCAAAGTTTAAGAGAAACAGTAATGTCTAATTAAAAAAAATAAAAAAAAATAACGTGTGATCATTTCATTTGCAATTCCATACTTTAATCTGACCAAGATCAGGATTAAGCTCAGTTTCAGCGTAGACCAGGGGAAATTCCTTCAGTGAGAGCTGTTCTGAAATATCCATATACTTGGTGCTTACAGATCCAAAAATACATAAAAGTCATGCCCATCCAGAGTTATACAAAGGCAAATCAGAGCTGCATAGAGTTCATTGCATCAGAGTCTTGGCCTGTCTGAGGATTAGAGGAGCAATAAGAACATTTGCGGCGGGGCTATATTGATTAGTAAGTACAGTCTTGTCTAAGCTTATTCCAGCTAAACGGAGAATTAAAGCTAACTGTCACATTTCTTGTGCAGAAAACTCATTTATAATTCAGTGCATTCCCCGTTCGTCCCCTGCACCACATGCACTGGCCGGCCTCCCTCCTCAGTCGTCCCGTCTCATTATGAGCCACTTTGAAGGTGATCCCAGTGTGTCAGCCATGTAAATAAGCACCTCCTCAAAGTAGAACACAACCTCCTCCTGCTAAACCGCTAACTCAACCCCGGAAAATGAGACATCCAGGGGTCTCAGTTGGAATAAAGGACCCTATTGCTTACCTGAACTTCTCAGTGTTAGCCCATGA
Source organism: Enteromius treurensis (assembly GCA_032275025.1). Taxonomy (NCBI): domain Eukaryota; kingdom Metazoa; phylum Chordata; class Actinopteri; order Cypriniformes; family Cyprinidae; genus Enteromius; species Enteromius treurensis. The sequence goes on along the minus strand of JAUCMU010000046.1, from coordinate 11,641,096 downwards.
TGCCCTTTGCGATCAGTTGCACATCATTCAATCATTTGCTTTTTAAATCATATCCCCTTGAGTGGTGTTATATTCTGGAGAAAATTTAATTATGCATGTTAATGAATGTACATCCAAGGAAGGATCAATGGTATGTGAAATGGCAGGAAATAAATGGATGTTGCCTTATTTACTCACATTAGACGTGGTTTCCACATCATTTAATCTGAAAAACAATCAAACCAACTGTATGAATATTTAAAAGCTAAGCTCTTTGTTGTGGCAGTTACAGTGAGGCACTTACAATGAACCTTGTTCACATTTCATCATAGTTGGGTAAAGTTCAGAAGTGTTGGATGAGAGACTACAGCAAATACAATTTCTGTATTCCCATTTTCCAACAGCCAATAAATATAAATAAATTAATAATAAATAAAAAAAAGTAGCAACTGTTTGAGGTCGTTAGCTGTCACAAAGCCTAAGAAGCAACATGGGCAAAACCAAAGAGCTGTCAAAAGACACAAGAGACAGAATTGTAGACCTTCACAAAGCTGGAAAGGGCTACGGGGCAATTGCCAAGCAGCTTGGTGAAAAAAGAACAACTGTTG
>JAUCMU010000046.1:11623386-11636559 GCA_032275025.1 Enteromius treurensis | reverse complement strand
AAGTCATTTATAAGTGATTAGTTAATGATGAAATGTTCATCTACAAAACATTCACAAATGATTAATAAGGGATTATTGTGTTTAGTTAATTAATTTACAAGTCCTTTACAAGTTGTGATATGTTGAAAAGCACAAATAAGGTGTGCAAACCCTTTGTCTCATTGGACAGATGATATGTTGGGTAAAAGATGGTAAACACATGGAGTATTTTAGCACTGTGCACCTCGTGTGAACTTCAGTTGAGGGTAAAACTAGTTCACATTATCAGTAGATCCCACACTCCACACAGAACACAATCATCTGTCCTAATGAGACAAAGGGTTGACACACTTTATTAAATTAAAAAAAAACATTTATTTGTGCTTTTCAACACATCACAACTTGTAAATGACTTGTAAATTAATTAACTAAACATAATAATCACTTACTAATCATTTGTGAAGGTTTTGTAGACGATTCATCATTAACTAATCACTTATAAATGACTTAAAACCATCCCCTATTCTAAAGTGTTACCTAGTTATCTTATTAGTAAGACAGGTCAGTGGAGAGTGGCCTTGTTGACTCATGTTAAAAGGAATATGACAGTAACTGATAAATATATAGTTATATATATATATAACTAGTGGTATACACCAAAGCATCTCTGAACCCACAACATGTCATACCTTGAAGCAGATAGGAAACAGCAACAGAAATCCACACAAGCTTCAACTCCTGTCAGCCAAGAACTGGAAACTAAATTGGGCATGGGCTGATTAAAACTGGATTGTAGAAAACGTGAGGTTTGTTGCATAGTTTGATGATTCTTGATTTCTGCAAACATTCAAATGGTAGGGGAAGAATTTGGCATAAGCAAACTGAATCCACAGATTCATTCCACCTTGTTTCAATGTCTACATGGCTGAAGTCTACAAAGGTGAAATTCCAATGGTATGGCTTCCTAGTTGGAGGTGGATGCATCCCTGTTTGACCATATTTTCTAATGGTTACTTCTAGTAAGATGATTTACCATGTCACAAAACATAAATCACCTAAAGTTAGTTCAATAAACAAACCAATGGGTTCAGTGCACTCCATTAGCCTCCTGTCACAAAACCTCAGTCCAAGAAGAACACCTTTGGGATGTTGAGAAATGTCACAGCATGAATCTGTAGCTCACAAATCTGTAGAAACTGCCTGATGCTGTCATATCAATATGGACAACTAAGCATTATTTCCAGTATCTTGTTCCAGTCCATGGCGTGAAAAGTTTAAGCTGTTCAGGAAATGTGTACTTAATAGTGTCCGTGTGCATATTATCTATGAACACTGTACATAGTTTCAACTATTGAACGAGTGTGCGTTCCTCTGCATGTAAACAATGCACAGCGCATGATTGATCTACGTCAGCAGCATCACGCGAATATATTGTTTACATGCAGAGGCACTTCTCGATCATGGTGGATGATGTGATTTGGAGGAGAAGAATTGTTAAATAAATTGTTCTTTTTTGTGTGTGTTTTCTTTGTGCACAAAAATTAGTATTCATAGCTTTGTAACTCTGTGGTTTAACTACTGATGTCTGGGAACCTTTCTACAGCACTCCGCACATGACATGCAGGACAGATATGAAAAAAGGAGGCTAAATTGTGTGCACAATTTACTATTTTGTTTCTTCGATTTATAAATTGTGCACACGATTAACAAATTTATAAATCGAGGGAAAGAAATAGTAATTCATGCACAGATTTTTCTTGCATGTAATGAGCAGGGCTCTGTACATTTCAGTTGCAATGCTTTCTATGGAGGGAAGCTCTACTTTGGATTCCAAAAAAAAGGTCTTGGAATAACATCAGGTTGAGTTATTAATGATAGAATTTTCCTCTTTGCGTGAGCAATCCCTTCAAGGCCAATTCACAAGGCATTGACAAATGCTGAGACATGGCAACAGACACATTCTTTGGGTTTTGTTGGATAAGGGTGACCCAGTCGGTAACTAGTTTGATTGTTCAACACTTGTTTTCACCGATTGACACACGTTAAATCAGCAGTTCTTGTGTCCTGGGATGTCTGAGAATGTATGTACTGTTTAATCCGCTGTCATTGGCATTTAATCATACTTTAAATCTTTAAAATGACTATTTTTGTACCAATTTTACAATAAATAATACTACTACGGCAGCAGTGTCAAACTGGAAGGGTTAGGTAAAGCTGTAAAGATGCAGAAAACAGACTCAAATGTAATGAGATGGATCTGGTGAACAGAACTGGAACCAAAGTGAACATCTTTCTTTTTCTCTCTCTGAATCCCAGAGCTCTCAGTCTGCAGGTGGTGAAGGAGCAAAGGGCAGGCGGAGTGGAGTGCTGCTGCTGGAGAGTGGCTGATGGGTGGGGAGAGGAGGAGAACAAGGCCTGCTACACTCAGCTACAGGAAGGCTGCAATCAATAATTCACATCATCTGTCACCACGCGCTCCACTGGACCACTCAACAAACAGCACAGACAAATTAAAGTAAAAACACGCAAGAGTCAAGCAGCCTGACTCGTCCACATCTATGCACTGAGGAAGACAATGTGCACAGATGGTCTGGATAACGTAATCACATAAGACAAGTAGACCAATGAAAAAGAGGACACAAATGCAAATAAACGTATAAATAATCAAATATATCTACAGTATCACAATATTGTATATTCTCTGTTTAAATTTTGTACTATATCTTTACTTTTTATTGACCTCTTTAACATTTAGCCTAATTTTTTTAGAACGATTACAATTCACTTTAGAATAAATTATGAATCTAAAGTTGCATTAACAAAAATATCTATTTAAAAGTTGAACATATGGGATTAAACATGCAATTTATGGTGAGATTACTGACCTCCCAAACAAACATTCCTTACCTGACCTTTACATGTCACTGCCTGCCTCATGGAGGTATTTGAATATAATTGTGATGGTGATTTTAGGCTCATGCAGATATGAGAGTGTGTGCAAACAGCGAACAGGTGTAATTTCACACTCCGTCGAGTACCTCCTCGAATCCTCTTTAATAGCCACACGCAAGGCTCTGTCAATCAGCATGGTTCTGAATTTTAAACACAAACACACGCGTGAGTCAGATCAGATATACAAGGCGTTTCCACCCCCACAACTTCTCACTTTCACCACTTTGGGTTTGGAACAGGCCAATAGTCAGTGAAGTTTTTCTGCTTGTGTGAGAGGTGTTAACCTCAGGCAGCACATCTTAATTTTCAACCAACATAAAAACAACATCGTGAACACACCGTTTGCTTTTTTGGTAGCAGAAACAGATCTCCCAGATAGCTAATGTATAAATAAATTAGGTCTGGGAGATGTCCAGGAAAATACAAATGTTTAGTTCTAAAAAAACATTTAGTCCTCCACTACGTTAAAAGCGCACCAACCAACCAGACATGCTTACACACCATCATTAAAGGCTGATAATATCTTTCCTAATACCTATGTCTTCAGAGTCTGTTTACTGTCGTGAACAATTTCAAGTGGATGAGAAACAAATGACTAAATATAAATTTACTGTAAATAAACAGTAAATACAGTGCTTTGTAAATGATGTAAATTTTGACATACCTACATTCAGAACTGTACCAATTCAAACTAGTCCTATTTCAACAACAACAAACAACACAAACCTTTTCTTTTGATCAATGTAGGGCATAGCTACTGTTAAAACATCATCTTTATAGAGACCTCCAGCACATTATCCTCAGAGGCTTCTGAAGCAAAACACTCTGTACAGTGGCTAAGCACTTCAAGGGTTATCTAAACCTCACTGGTCAACAGTAACTTCATGCATGCACCACCTCCTGACCTACACAGACTCATCAATATTTTAAGTGGTACTTAACGGACAAAACTGAGCGAAGACCATGCCAGGGGCACCTGGGGCAGACGGGGAGGGGATCTCATGAGAACAAGATGTGGTCCATCTTACCAATGGGACCAGAACTGACCCAGAAAAACATCTGAACCACAGCCTGTACTACAAAATGTAAAGCTACAACAGCATTTTTATAAACATCAAAAAAGGCCAGAAATCAATTTTCAGCATTGTGAATATATAGATAACCCATAAATAACATTTGAAAATACTTAAACATATTTAGCTATCCTAAGGGTGAGGTAACACTTTATATCCTGGTATTCGTTCTTTGATTCTAAAGTACCATTCTAAATACCTTTGCAACGAGAAAACAGCAGTCACTGCAAGAAAGCATCTGATCATAGCAATGTGGGTATCTTTGCACACAAGCTCAACAAAAACGAGCTCTCCAGCCAAGTTAAGTCACCTGGGGTGCCTTAACTGTAGGAAAGGTTAGCATGATTCCAAGGGCCCTGATGAGAAGTCCCCCACCCCGGAATGCAGTTTTGTGGGGGATCAAGTCAATACGATGTTCAGGGGGCCCAGAAATCAGAGCATCACCCCTGAAATCCACATCATGTTTATTTATATAGCACTATATAGACACATACAACATTATTAAACATGACAAACACTGCTTGTTGTAAACTAGAATTACAATTTTCATTTCTACTATAAAGCAGCTCTCCAGTGCTCATATTGTCACCCAGGAATGTCCGATCTTGATGGACTTAGGTTAGTAAATTAACTGACCATGATGATTTCTAAAGAGGGTGGAGCCTCAAAGCGCACCTACCTATTGCAAGGATCAATGTTTGAAGTTGTTTACCAGGCAGAGCAAACCTTTATTTTGGCAAGCTGTTTCGAACTCCCCAAACAAAATTTGTTTTATCGCTTTGTTCAAATGATGTTCTTGGATTTTGCTTGAATTGTATTGGGGCTTTACTGTTTCAAAGCAAAATGTTACAGATTTCTGAACTGATAACAATGATCCCATTATACCCACAAAATTTCACTAAAACGTTTCTAATGTAGAGGTTACCATGCTCTTGACACGGCCATTTGAACTCTCTATGTAGAGACAGAGTTATGTTAATGTAACAACACTTTAACAAACATAAATAGCAACAAATGTCTATCAAATAAAAATAAGCCATGTATGAAGAACAAAAAGAGGCCAGTACTGACCAATGAAACCTTCACATTGGACTGATATTGAGAAAAGCAGGCAATGCTAGCCCAAGCTGTGTTTATGCTCCTCACTTGACCGAATGGTCTCAGTTAACAAAATCAATACTAGTGTACGTGTGAAACCAGGCCTACAGGGGGTGTGGCCCAACTCCCATGGCAGGATGATGCACACACATCAATTATTGAGCAGTCTAGGCTCATGCAATGCTCTGAAAGGTCAAAGGTCAAACACTAGCACCCAGTGGTGCTCAGGGCACGATACTCCAAAACAAACAGAAAACATTATCTATAGCTGGCAAAGACTGTCATGACCTGGATATCACCCATATTTGCCTGTAATGATGGAATGAACATTTCGATCTCTTCAGACATCTGTTTCTTCATTAAACGCGTTTAGCAATTTGAAAGCAAAGCTGAAAAATGTCTTGCTTCAGCTACAACATTAATAAATTATTTGTTCTAAATCAGATTTACACCCTGACACTATCAGTGTTCGATCACTGTAGTATGTCAGATGTCAAATCAACAATCCAAAGTATCAGAATATACTTTATGTTCAAGCCACTGGTCTCAGGCAGTTTTCTTACGTTTCATGCCTTGATCTCTCATATGTCAGTGTCAGGATAGATTTAAGGTAGCTGGGAAGGTAAAAGAACTAAGGTTATATATGTTAGCACCTCTTTTTGCGCTCATAACCAATGACAATCCTGAAGACATCTCACTTTGCTCACACAGACACTGAATTTTAAAACCTTCACAGATTTCTTTATTTAGTATCTGCCGTATACTAAAGAGTCGAATGAGATATTCTGAATTTCTGAAGCTGTGGACTAAGTTGATTTTGATCCCAAAGCAGCAGGTGCAGCTTATCTTTTATGTGATCTGTTGTTTTCTTAAACACAGGGTTTACTATGACCACAGCCAAGGTTGAGAGGATGCTTTACAGCAGGCCAGAGCTCAGGTTCAGGGTGAATTCCTACTCTAGTCTGCATTAATGTTGCATATGGGCCCGACTTGTGCATGTGTGAGTCTGAAACAACAAATATTAAATGTATGGTAGGGATGTGAATTTTTAGTTAAGTAGGAAGGAATTCCACGATTTGTCTTATGACAATGAACCATTCATCACAGCTTTAGGATTCTCACTTCTGCATATGCTGATTCTCAGAGATGTACCACTTTAGTTCTATCCCAGCTAGCATTTAAAGCAGACACAAGGTCATTGTTATCTTCTTTGGAGTTCAGTTTTAAAGGTCATGTTTTGCCTGGATACCCGCTCCTCTATTTACCTAATCCACCCCCCTTCAACATTCGTACCCTATCCTACCCCATGCCAGCCCCAACCTCTGGGTCCATTAAAGGGACGGCTGATGCATGTAGCGTTAAAGGGGAAGGCAGCCCAGTTGCGGGCCCTGTGTCTGGGCCAGGACTGGTTCATTAAATATTGAGAGGTCGTGTCCCTTCTAGGAGCTGGCTCACTCATTCTTGGTGGAGGGAGGCTGATTAATATTTTAGACTGCAATCTCCTGCTTGACAAACTCTCCCACATGATTGGGCAAGAGCGTCTCCGCTCCCCCTCGCTCTGTCGCTCTGCCCCACCACCACCCACTTCGGCTTCTTTTTTTCTTTTTAACCAAATTTCATTTATGGGGAAATTAATTACGCCCGGTGATTTTGGCGAACAGACCCCACAACCTCCTCGCTTATAGGGCCCCCTGGGGCCCCAGTGGTCCCATTGAATGAAGTACCATCTATTTTTCATGAAGAGCAGGTTATCGTATTTAGTCAGATTAAAACAGGCAATGTGGAGAGGGTTTCAGAGAAACAAGCAAAGCAGAAAATACATGTTCCCAAGTTACACCTTTTTCATATCTGCTTCAGTTTAAGCTCATTTTTAAGATTTCCCAAAAAAAAAAAAAGAAAAAGACAAACACAGACACACAACTTTCGCATTGGGAACCCTATATGACAATGACCTAGGTTAGTGCTTCCTGTACATGCTATCTGTCAATTCTTTTATTAGCATATTATATTATTTGTGTCAGGGATAATCAACCTGTCACAATTTATTTAACTCATCAAGATGAACTGACTTATATATGAGGTTTATGTAGTTATAGCTAAATAAAATATAAATAAAACATTTGCAAACATCTTTGTGAGCATGCAGAATTCAACTTTTTTTTTCTTCATTATTTCCTTTATTCAACACATGCATCACATAATACTAGAGTGTGCTGAATCATCTATAAGTCGTTATATTCTGTCAGTAATTGCATTAAATTGCACGCCATGAAGGATCAGAAAGCTCATGGATTCCATAAAAAACTAAAAACGTTGTGAGTAATTTGTGGGCCCGGATTTTTCATTTTCGGGTGAGCAACTGTCCAGTAGCAAAAATCTAACAAAACAAAACGTTCCGGGAGAGAGAATTTTTTGAATAGTGGAACTTCTGTCCAGTCTGTATTACAGAATACCACTAGACAGCTCATTAAAATGTTTTTAATGTTGCTAGTACAGTATTTTCTCAAATTTTTGTTCTATAGTGAACTATACATAGGAGCAGATTTTTAAAACAATTGTGTAAGTAATTTTCCATAAAATTCCTTCATTGTCAATGTACACATGGATTTCTTTCATTCTAATTTTAAAATAACTAATTTAATGTTCATAAATATATGTATGTAAATGTACATATATGTATGTCTGAATAGGACTTGTTATCATGTTCCAAACAAGTGTTTGTGTTTGAAACCTATTAACTCTGAAACACAGCTGCAAAAAGGAACAGCTTTTTCTTTGTATGCTCTTTTATAAATTGCAAAGATAACAGAGAGGCGAGAGAAATTAGTTTTACTCAGCAAGCCCTGAGTGCCACTGCAGAGAGGTGCCAACAGTTAGACGGGCTCACCTGGGGGCCTTGCCATGTCAGGACAGTACCTGGCATCCCGCTGCTACAGCCTGTTAAATGATGCAGAAGCTACCAGACAGTCCTCTTACATGGGAAGGCCAATGGCACGTAAAAACAAGTGGGCAGGATGAACATCCGCCTACTCAGCAGGGCCAGGACAAGGGCCAAGGGAGGCTTTACCTCAACCAGAGCAAAGTTTTGTCAAGACAGAGAATGAAAAAAGAAAGGGAATGAGAAAGGAGGGGTATATTCTGCGTACAAGATGAGATGCAGGCTAACAGAAACAAATTCCCTGCAGGTCGCCAGCTGTACAAATATTCTCTACACACACCTGATATGACCTGGGAAACACACACATACGGATCCGCTCAGGCATTAAAAATCATGGTTCTGTGAACACACATACGCACAGGGCAGGGCAGAGCATTCATAACATCTATGCTTTAAAGGACAAGGCCATAGGGAGAGTCAGTGAGCGAGAATCGATGAGAAAGCCGTGTCTCTGTCAGGGAGGTTAGGATCCCCACTAAAGGGGCAGAAGGAAAACTCAGTAAAGCGGAAAGACAGCAGTCATCCTACTGCTTTACTCCTTTGGGCCAGCACCATATCCCAATCTCCAACTCGCAAATGCACACCACAAACAAGGCTATGTCACCAATCCTTCAAACAACATCAGCACTTGAGATCGATATATTTATATATATTTTTTTGTGCATTTCTATCATGTCTCAAAAATGAAAGTGTTGTCATTAGTCACTTACCTTCATGTCGTTCCAAACCTGTAAAAGTTTTGTTCTTCTTTGGAGCATATTTAAGAGATTTTTCAAGCGGGAGGCTTGTGACTGTCAAGGTCGAGGAAAGTATGAAAAAATATAACAAGTTAAGCATTCTGACAAATTTATTTAACACATTTCTTTTCAAATTGTTTGGCGGTGAATGTGACAAGTCATAAACTTCCCGGTTTTCATCCGAAATATCTTAAAGTTTGTTCCGAAGACAAACAAATCGCTTACAGGTTTTGAACATCAGGGGGGTAAGGGATGTCAAAATTGCAGTTTTGCATTCGAGTACCCCTTTAAGTCAAAGGCAAACATCCATCATAAGAAAAAAAATAAAATAAAAAAATGAAAAGAGTTTAAGTGTAAATCAAAAAATATATTTTTAGTTTAAACCATCATCAAAAAAATGTTTATTGACTCTTAAAACAATGGAAGACATACCTGTAAGTGAAGTATTTGTACACGTGTATACAACTTCCATCGCATAGACATACATTGAAGTTTTAGGTATAGTAGCTCACTTGAACATCTCAATTCAAAGGCAAACAGGCCTTATATAAAGTATCAAGGCCATAGAAAGCATAAATACGTGACCATGAGCGACTATTACTTTAACGGATAGACCATGAAAATACCAAACAAAACAAAGTGCCCTTGGAAGCCTTCATCTGATTCCTGGCATTGGAAGCAAGAGAAATACAAAGAGCCCTGGGCTCCCAGAAGTCCACGCTCTATAAATGCTTCTATGTCCAGAACCTCAGTACCAGAATACACCATTAATGGAACTGGTCCTATGCTATAGTAGTAAATTATGAATGGAGGGTTATGTTTTCCAAGTCACTGCCTGCTGTCCACACAAAAGTGCAGTGATAGATTCATAATGAAAAATGCTCATGACATAAATGGGTCCAAGGCCAAGAAACAACAGGGGGATTTTTGAACCTTTTGCATTGCTTACCCAATATCTCCAAAAAGCAATTTCAAAATAAGCCTTTCTTCTTTGTGAAGCACTGTTTTTAGACTAGAGGTTTTGCTTTATTTTAGTGCAAATTAAACTCCTGTTCAACAACGAGCCATTGCACACAATTTTTTAGATTAATTGATCGATCTATTTTTAAAAGATTAATTGATCTATTAAAATGGTAATCGTACACAAAAAAAGACGACAAATACTGTAACTCCTGAACGTCTATATCAACTGGAACGCTAAATGATACTCCAACCCCTAGGCCACAACATCAACTGTTAAAATGTCAGTTCTATATAAACCACATTAATTCCTTAACACTAAAGGATAAATCCATACCCGAAAAGCATTGCCATACTCCAGTCCCTAGAGACATCTCCCATCAGAGAGCAACGGGGAGGTTGTTGGAATTCCCCTTGAAAGGCTTCGCTGCCTGTGGCATGAGTCTCCGCAAGCGCTGTCCCTTTCCCAGGAACTGTGGAAAAGAGAGAGGAGCTGGAGACACAATTAGCCTCATCAGAGGGACTTTGAAAGTGTTTAGATTATTGTAATTAGCAGCGAGTTGAAGATATCCGTCCTCCAGACGATCCCCTCAAGAGATGGCCTTGAAGAACATCCTTTGCATGGCAGAGGGAGACCCCAGGAAAAAGTCGGCCTTGTTTTAAAAAAATAAATGCTTCTGTGTAAATATATTTCCACCATATACCATGGGAATAATCAAGTTTTAATTTAGCTGCTAATTTAATTAGCCGCTAAGCCGCCCCTAAGCCTCCCAGAAGCTTTTATTTATTTAAGTGTGAGATCGAGGAAGGGAAGACCATATTACAATATACAATGATACAAAGAACAGAAAATGTCAAAAAGGTCCAAACTTCTTATGGTACTGTATCTGAGTTATCCAACATCACAGACATTGACAGCAAATTATTTGAAAACCTTTTTTTATGAAAAATAGCCCAATCTTAGTTTCACTTACTGTGCACTGATATAGTGTCCCAAATAAACCATTAGCTTGCAAGCCACCTTTAAACCATTTAAAGGGTTACTCCACCCCAAAATGAAAACTTTGTCACTAACCACTGAACTCCCACGTCTTTTCAAACCTGCAAAAGCTTTCTTCATCTTCAGAACACAATTTAACATATTTTGGAGGCTTGTGACCGTTCAATTGACTGCCAAACAGTTATTTTTGAATAGTGTCGTTATTTATTTATTTATTTTTTTCATACAAAAAGTATTCTCGTGCTGTAGCTTCATAACATTAAGGTTGAACCATTAATGGCAAATGGAGAATTCTGATGATGTCTTTCATACTTTTCTGGACCTTGACAGTGTTCATGAAGTGGCAGTCAATGGGACAGTCACAAGCCTCCTGGTTTTCATCCAAAATATCTTAAATTGTGTTCGAAGGACAAGCGGAGGTTGGGTTTGGAATGACATGGGGTAAGTGATTAATGACAAAATGTTTATTTTGGGGTGGAGTAACCCTTTAACTCTTTACTAACCTGTGAAATGCATTATGAGACTATCATATTAATAAAAGCTACAGTAAATAATAATATTAAAAAAACACCTATAAATTATTATTATCTAACTCAGCTGACTGCATGACCTGGCGTACAACTGGGCATTCTGACTCATTGGAAAGGGTGATGTATGTTCGGAGAAGTACAAATCAAAGGCTTGGGTGGCTGGTATGTATGTGCGTGTCTGGTTCAATGTGCTGGGCTTCAGCAGGCGCAGAGGGATGTGTCGAGTAGGAGGTGAAACGAACACATGCCACTCAGTCTGCAGGCGAGGGGGCCGGGGGCTTCATTAGAGGGAGCCAGAGGCTGACCCTGGCTGCCGCAGGCCACAGATCAGGGGGGTGCAGGAATCTCTGGATAGCGAGGGGTGGTGGGGGCTGGGGGTGCGAGAGAGATGAGTGAACCACCAAGGAGCCTTTCCCCTGGGCTCCCCTTCTGCCCGACCTCCCGGATCTCTGGACGGAGCAGAAAAATCAACAGCGTTCCCCTTTGAAGCTGTCTCCTCCTCTGTTTCTCTTTCTCCACGCTCCCTTTCTCCACGGACCTCATAAATCATGCATGCAACACACACATCATATTTTTGCTCTTTCTTTCTGTCTTTCTTTCATTCTTTCTTTTTAAGACAGACTGCCTTTCAAACAAGGCATGAAGCAAGCAACAAAGGATGGGAGTCTATGTATGTCATGGCTCTGTGGTATAGCCCATTATCTGGCATGTTTGACAAATTACTTAACATGGCTGCAGTACTACTGATTTGGCAGAAGTGGAAAATTCATGGGGCATCCATAATCCTGAAATTTAACAAGCTACCAATAATGAGTAAGCAAATGCTGCTCAAATGAGGAACAACTAATCACCATACATAGCAATAAGGAAACAGCGCTATCCAGAAAAATCAATTAGAGAAAACCGAAAAAGACGGTTCTTCAGATGAGAAGGATGATTATTTTAATGCAATAATTGGCATGGAGATAAAGTAGCTAATTGCCATAATGAAACCGAGTTTTTCACATGAAAGGCAAGTAAATGAATTGAGAAGCGCATCTTGAAAGGGCGCCGGGAATCTTGGGAGACTCGCAAAGATGATCTTTTATTCCTTCTCTTCAGAGTGCAATTCTGGTGTGGAACGTCAGCAAAAAAATAAATAAATAAATGAAATAAAACATGCCCAACTAGTGGTGTCAAATCAGAATAAAGCCCACTCTCCTGCCATTCAGGAAAAGAGGAGGTGGGAGGGGTAGAGAAACAGAAAACAGAAAAAGTTAGTTGGCTCCAAAACATCTTTGAACGTGGAAAAAATGGTGTGTCCCCTGGCATGCAACTCAGATCAAAGTGAGGGAAAATGAAATAATCATAAAGAAATATAAGAAGACAAAGTTTTTAAGAAGGGGGCAGAGAACTTGTGGTGGGAGACACAGGCCTATTAAGCTGTAGCTGAAACTTATGGAGGACAGCATAAGTAACTGAACTGAATATCTTTCAGTCTAATTGGATGTCTTGGAAGTATGACTCTGGTGTTATCATGGGTAATACTCATACAAGATCTTAGTTTGCTCAATTGTGTGTGACATCAGGTAAGGAATCTTAAACTCGAAGCTATGACTTATCTCCTTAAACTCCTAAGCACTGAATAGACCCATACAGAAATGTAATATATGTGCAATATATGAAATACCCTTATATTTAATATATGTTTATATAGGTGACCCCTATTTTAAAAGATGCCATATTCATATTTGAATCCTATTGGGACAAATGGGACAATTTCATATATTGACATTTAAAGGTGCCATAGAATGCATTGAGAGAATATTTTAAATTGTTCTCTGATATGTAGGTATGTAGCTTAGGTAAGGGGAAAAAATGCCCAGAAACGGTTTTACAGGTCCATTTACAACCCTAGAATTTGACC
>JAUCMU010000046.1:11588061-11607832 GCA_032275025.1 Enteromius treurensis | reverse complement strand
GTTTCACTATGAATACGGCTAAAAAAAAGATCCTCTGAGAGTGCCTCGGAAAAGAGGGGCGGAGTCAGCGGAGCTCGAGAAGATTTAAAGGGGAAGTACACAGAACAGGGTGATTTCTAAAGAGCTGTGTTTGACAGGGGAAAATTAGCGTTTTTTACACTATCTTTGAGAAAGTATAAACAAACTATATTACAAACTTCCCATTGAGACTCTAAAGAATCATATTAGCTTGTGGAAAATTGGCTTTGTATGACTCCTTTAAATGGCCTTGACAAATGGATGGGTTGTTGTGGACTCTTCTTTGTTAAGGAATTCCACCACGTTTGTTCCAATCTATAAAATAAAGTCAACAAAATACAGATTATTTTCAATAGCAATTATTCAGTTCAATTTACAATGTGAAGTTTATCTGGCACAAAGATATAGGAGATCAAATTGCATACAGTACACATAGACAAACATTCCTATAACAAGTCACTGGTACTGGGTTACTCCGCAGCTTTAAAATAGTCCATATATAAACACTTATATAAAAGTGTACCAAAGTGATTCAGCACATGTCAAAATCACCATTTGGAAAATGGATATATGATGCATTCGCTCATTATATAAATTCTATATATTCTGAACACAAACGTGCAGCTTTAAGTATACCACGAAAGCAATTTAAAAGTGTGTTCAAGTTGTTAGTTGATTATCACAGACTATCAATTATGAATGTCAAATCTGTAGATGTACAATATAAACATAAACTTACTGTTTATTGTCTCGATAAGCTTCCACTCTATGAGTTTTTCTCTCACAAATGTATGTGCTTTTCTGACAAGGAAAAAGGACTTTATTATTAGTATTATATTACTTACCAAAAACCTTTATTTACGTATGTAAAAAGACTTTATAAACCACACAAATATAAAATCTCCTCACTACCGCGGCCTACAGCACTCGCTGTGCATGCCCGCACTTTGTTCGAAAATGTATGAATAATTTAATTGATCGTCGGTTCTTTTAGAGCTGCGGTCCAACGACACTGTGTGCGTAATAATTTGTAAGTTATTTACATGTCGATAGGAACAATTGCAGGTGTTTACATTAGAGCAGAAAGTCGTATTCACATGTTTTAACTCTTTTGACTCACTTTGTTATATTGGCTTTTCAGTGATAGAAGTCTAGAGTCTTTCATCTATTAACAGATATTCACATATTTCAATCTTCTATGACTGTCTGATACTTAATAAAACTAAACCAATCTGTCGTCTCACATACCTTAACACACCTAACGTTAGGCCTATGCGAGTACATGGACGTTAGCCATGGTCATCTGAGGTAAACTGTTTGTCGTTTAACATAATTGTTAATGACGGCCTTGCGGAAATTGAACAATCTTGTTGCAGCGAAGTTATAATTATGTCAATTTCTTAATAATTAATAATGAAAGCATTATAGAAACTTGAAATCAGTTGCAACTGTCTTTCAAAATGAAAGTTAGGAAACCGATTTAAATCTTTAATACACGAGAGTCGTTAAAAAACGCAATGCTGGGCTGAAACAATCCTGCACTGCAACCCAGCAGATTTAACCCAACACCTGGGAAATTGAAGCTACCCAACAAGTGTTTGAAATTAAATAAAATAACCCAGCATTTTGGGTTAAAAAATAACCCAGCCATTTTTAGAGTGCATATATGAGCACTGATGCCCAAATTCCCTGTTATTAGACTTTGTAGGCTGGCTCCACTCTGCCCCGGCACTGTGGCCCTCTTCAGCCCCTTTCAGCTCTCTCTGGCGCCTGCTTCTCCATCACACCTCCACCTGTCAACGGCTCCCACTCTCCCCCAGCCTCTTAGGCTCCAGCACCCCCCAGGGTGGCTCAGGGCCGCACTTCCACCGGTCTCACCTTTTGGGAGCCACCGTGCTGGAAGTATAACCATGTAATCAGAAATGGCTTTTGTTACTTTTCAATCTGAGTGCGTGAGTGCTCCAGTTGATCTAATATTTTGGGTTTGCACTTAAGGCAAAAGATTAGTTTATATGTGTGGTGACTACAATGCAAGGCTCTGCAAAAATTTCTGAACTATTACAAAGGCAAACAACTCATTTTAGACTTAGGCCGCTTTGATATTGCTCAATTATGTAAGTGATTTGTAAGCCTTAATGCTGCTGCTTTTAAGTGGAGTGTTTTTACATTTGGATTAGGGAGGCTTAGAAAAGGTCCGTTTTCACACACCGCTGCACTGTGATTGACATATGCATGGAGCTCTGACTGACAGCTTCTATAGCTCCATCCCTGACCCCTGGAGTGTCCTCAACAGTGCCTGTCCCCGCCAGACAAGGGCCACATAGGGGGACTCACTGGTTACTGAGGCCATGAGGTCAGAATGGTAAAAGATCAACCAACCCCATCCCTTCTTGCTCTTTAGTAGCTGGGTTAAAGGTTAAGAAAGCAAAGAGCATCCCTCCAGAGTCAGTTTCATCTTGAGTGAAGAAGTCTTTTCTGACTGATGAACTTTTTCATAATCACTTGTTTGAGCATACCTTAAAATGGAACAACCCACACTAAATTACAAACATAATTAAAAACCATAATGTAAAACAAACTTCATAAACTGTAGCGTAACTCTAGAATTTACTCTTGCATGTTTTTACGAGTCAATTTTGAATATGCGCATACATTTCAGTCTGTTCCCCCACATAAAGCTATTGTATTTGTTCACAAGAACTTTAAAAGGAATTTATGCTATATTTTTATATTTATGCAAGTCATGCATGGGGAAGGATATGATGACAGAATTTATAATTTTTTTATTAATTAATAAATTAAATAAATGCTGCTCTATAAAAACCGTGTGTCTCCAGACACCAAACTGATATATGTACTCTATATCTTAATGTACATACACATAAAATGAATACTGGACCTGTATTATTAATGGAGCATCATCTTATATAGACAAGTCCTAGAGAGAGGGTGGGATATTGAGATGTTGGGGTACAGACTTAATGCTTCTGAAGCTCTGGAAGCATAGTGTGACAGGCATTACACACAAATGGTGGTTCATACGCACACCTTAAACACACTCTCACACTTCTGAAGAAACTCACTATCTGTTTCATAGATTCACTCACACACATTTCTAGTCCCTCTTTTCCAAGGCCATTAGTACGAGATGGCCTTGATTACTTATTTATGAGCCAAACAGGCAGAAGTGCGGAGAGTGAAGTAAAGAGACAGACAAAGACCGGAAACCCTCGGCACTGAAACTAAAATCCATAAGTGTCCACACACATATATTTTCCTACTTCACACGATTTTACTTCTAAACAGAACACTCATGCACTTAATAACTCCTTCAGGCATCTGCAGAATAGCAGTGTGTTTGCACGAGTGGCAATTACTTCAAAACTACAACTACATCTAGACTCAGCATTGCAGCTGTGGGTTTCACTGGCACTTTAAAAGCCCTGCATAGTTCAGTAAAGCTAAAGATGGATTTTACCTTCTGTAAACATCTCAAAATTTCAAATTGGCAAATTTTCTAATTGATTCATTCAGTATAGTCAAAACATTTATAGAGATGCAAAAACAAGCCTTGTACACAAAATATTTAAAAATGTTTTATTTATTATCCATGGCCTTATGGCCACACCCACCAGTCCACTCTGAAAAAACAGAAATTATCATGGGTCTTTTCATTTCATTTCTTTTCATCATTCACCCAAAATAAATACATAGCTTTCCTTGCAACCATTTAAATAAATATATGTGGCTTTATGATAATATCAGCAACAAAAAAGTGTAAAATCTATATATATATATATATATATATATATATATATAATATATTCATTTGTATAGATTTATATATATATATGTTTATATATTCTTCTTTAATTCTTTTACAACTTACAAGATGCCAATTGTACCAAAGCAATACTTACTAATACAACATGGTGAACTTTTAGTGGTTAACTCAGAGACTGTGGACAGCACCAGTTAGGCATTCTTTAAATTGTATGTACCTACACACTGAAACCCCACATCATGGACCCTTCTTAGAGAAGCCATTATTTTGGGATGCAACTTTGGAGGAGAGGTATCTTTTCACTATTTCATTCGTGAAAGCTTGCCTGATAGTAAAGCACTTTTTCTGCTCTCATGCCAATAAATATTGTATTGGTAGAAAAAGAAATATATATATATGATTGACTCTTCAAGCTTGTGTGTAACCTAAACCAGTATGGCATAACTTGGTAATGTCAGTCATTTTATTTTATGTCATTGTAGAAAAGTATGTTTCAGGCTATTTAGGTCTTGTCTGAATTTAAATCAGTTTTGAACTAATTATTTCGGTAGCAATTTAATATAATTGATACATGCAACCAAAATGAGCCTAATTATTAGGATGACTTTGTAGAGTAATTTACAGTACTGCGGTGAAACACAGTGCCATGCACAAGGGACCTCTCCTCCACAATACAAAATCAGCCTTATGGTTAGTCTTAAGAATTAGCCAGGTATCTGACAAGGTTAATGTCCAACAGTAATAGAAAAAATGGTAATAATAACCAGATTAAAACAAATGGAATAAAAATACAAATACAATAAGAATTCTATGTACATACAAAAATATAGCAAAGGAACTCACAAAGATGTGCATATTATTGGGGAAGAACACACACTTGAAACAGATTTCATTCAACTTGCTTCTCAGTTATAGATGTCAGTGCATCAGTTTCACCTTGTTCCCAAGTGTTGTATTCTACCTCGTTCTGGCCAGGTGACTAAGTCATTGTCTCAATACAATCTCTTCTTCCTGTCAGATGACACAATAGTCTCCATTAACCTCATTTCCTCTGAATCATTCAGGGCCAACCAGAGAAGATGCTAATGTCCCATGTATGGCATAACCGGGCAACCACAATGGCTTCATTTTGCTGATACTGCTCGGATCTGATGTTAACCCAAAGCATGGTCCTACAGGTTGTACGGTCAATTTGTCCAAGAGCTCTCAAAGTAATGGCTTCTATCTCATCCTGAGAGCACTGTCAAACTTGGACAGACAGTCCCTTCTGATGTTTGGTCCCACAACGTGGTTGGATACAGAAACAGTCAAGGATCCTATCGCTATTGTTGAGCAGTTGGAAAGCATACTGGGCAGCAGTGGAAAAGAGAGTTGAGGATGTAAGAGTGCTTGGGAGAGGTTGGCGTCAGGCTGCCTTGGGCTGGAAACCTGACCAGACACTTTATCTTTCAGAGTAGCTCCTCTAAAAATAAAAAGAGAGGCTTCTGCTGACAGCAGATGCTGGCCTGAGACTGCACACACATACACACATGCACATACACACACACATTTTTCCTTCTTCTTCCTTACCACACACTCATGCGCACAATGTCTCTCTTTACAATCTCTCTTGTAACACATCCCTTTAAGGTGACCTTAATAATCTGATGTTTGTATGGTCCCGTTTTTGGTGTCAAACATAATTGACTTACACAGTCAGATTGTTTGTTGTTGTTTTTTTGGTTGGGCTCTTCTCCCTAACCAGCGCCCTGAATCTGTGTAGAGTCTAGAGTGAGCCAGCTTGCTTACAGTTTTTTCATTCAGTAAGGCAGAAGAAGACACACTCAGCGCTGACTTCCTGTTGACAGCTTCCAATGTCTAGGTGATCCTTTTACCCAGTACAGCCTCTGCATTAATTCTGATAGCATACTCCCTGTATGTTACATACGGTTCACATTACCCAACTCTATCCTGGAACTCTAATAAATAAATAAATAGACACGGATTTACTTAAAAAAAAGGGAAGTAGGATACATGATGATGGACATGATGCAGGGAGTCCTGATTGGTTTAGAGCAGGTCAGTTCATTTAGCAGAATTCACCGGCTGCTTCAGCATCAGAGGTGTCTCCTCAAGGGAGGATTGCAAGAGGCTCATTCATGCTGTCATACAGGCTTCTCCAGGGTTTTACGAAAGGGCACCGGGTTGGTGGCAGAGATCTTACGGCACACAGCGTTGGTGTTGCTGCATCGGCAGCCAGGACGGGTGGCGCGATCATAGCCACGCTGGCACAGAGTGAGGCACAGCTTGGCAGGAGGGTAGCAGCACAGGCACGGCAGGCAGAGTGCCAGGAAGGCCATAGCACTCCAGCGGGAGCAGGCGTGAGCTGGGGCGCAGGAGCATGGTCGGTCGGCACAGTTGTCCTCCTTATCTGCTGAACAGTGGTAGAACAGACCCTTCACACAGCATAGACAGGTGCCGTACTCCAAGACATTTTCTGCAGAGCACAAGCAGCGCTGGCCACAGGTCCAACAGGAGGGCAAATTACGAGGGGCACAGCACTCCTGGCACTTGCAGTGGCCACAACGTTCACAGATGAAGAGATGCAGACCCAAGTCCTCATCGTCTGTCAGTCCTTTGCCCAGCGACTCAGGTTTCAAGTCACCCTTTGGCTGGGACCTCACCACGGCTAAACCAGAATGGGAAGGTGTTAATCCTGCAAGAAGTCTCTGGTCCGAAGCAGCACTGCCACGGGACATGGAGCTCACGGTACTGGACCGACTTAAGTGGGCCAAGTGGGAATGTTGATGCTGACTTTGACTGCGAGACATCTGAGGATGCCTTTCATTGTGTGGATAGAAGGCAACCTGAGAGGCAGGCTCAAGCGCCACAGGGCGGTCCACATAGTCATTATGAGCCCTTATAGCACGGATCTGGTCAATGGACAATACTGGGACCTGCTGAAGATCCAGACTCTCAGGGTCCATCCGAAAAGGTGGTACTGGATCCATTCTTTTAGGGCCACCAGGGTAGGGGCTGAGCATAAGGCTGACCAATATCACGGTACATCGGATAAACCTGTAGTAAGAAAAGACAACAACAAAGACGTCATTGTTAGATTCAGAATCAAATGAAATCTTTTAAGTTTAAATTTAAACGTGCAGGTGCAAATGCAAACATTCATATGAGTCCTCCTTTTACTCCTTTCAGATGGTCCATGGCTAAAGCTACGGTTATTATTAGACACAGAGGATGGAGAGATAACACCATTGACATCACACTGTAATTTAGCATGTGGGGAACACAGCTGTTTACACAAGGGAACGGAACCAGAGCAAAGAATTTGACAGCAGTGAATTGTGAGAAACTGGGGAATCAAAAGACTTAGTGTCAGTGTCCTGAGGTATCTCTTCCTCAGCAGCTTGGAGGAATTTGCTGTTGCCCCTCCCAGCAGCCCTTCTTTTGTTAAGCCTTATCCTCCATAAACAGGAACAACATGGCTATTGGAATGTGCATGGAAAAAATCAGCATCCTGGAATTGAGAAAACATGCTGCTTGCATTATTGGATGTCATAGCAGTACAAGACCTTGGATTGCGCTGGATTAGATAACGACGGGTTTAGATTTCTTCCATCGAGATGTGGAGAAGACCCCTTTTTGATGTTTGTCAGACTCTCAGACAGTTTCAAAAGTCAATGTGTGATAAGGATAAATGTAGCCTATGAAGAGATTGGACACGAAAAGAGAGCTGCCTCTGACATAACAAGCAACGGAAATCCATACACAACAGCAGTGATTAGAAGAAGCAGTGTCTGCTCCCAATCCCCCCAAGCATCCGGGGCACAGTCAGCTGAATTCCTGGCAAGAGCCCTGAATGCTCTCGCAAAAAAGGTAAGATAGAATCCTCCCCCACCCCCTCTGCCCAGCCAGAAACTCAAGATAAGGAGGCCCAGGTCGGAAGCACAAAATGCATTTGCAAATTACACAGAGGAGGAAAGAGAAGTCCTGGAGAGTAATTACATCAATCCCAGCAGAGAGCTGTAGTCAGGTCCTATCAGTCCATCTAATTGTTGAAAGGGGTCTGCTGTTCATTTCCATGAGCTCATTATTTGGGGCCTGACTTCGAAAACAACATTGGACTTTTAGTCTCGCATCTGCAGGCAAGCCAGAGAGGAAGTTTTGGGTTAGCTCATCTGTGTCATGTCAGGCACTTTTGGTTGCATATTTGTTTGAGCATTTGCACATGTCCTCTCCATGTGGTTTTCCTCAAGTGTGTCAGCACTTGGGAGCATTTATCACTCGCGGCTACACTGGAGTTTATTTAGAACTTTCCACTGACTTGCAGTGCTCTTGTGCAAAAACAGACCCAAATTACACCTCAGAACGCTGCATTTCCTGGGCCCTGAGAAATAGTATAAAGAACATTTCTAAAATGCCTCTTTCTTGTGAACTGCCCGCTCACCAATAACTCTTTCCACAGAAGTTCCTCCCTAGTTGTCATTAATGAAATACCCTTTTATTCTGTAAGCTACTTCCCCTGAGCCACACCATTTGGAAAGCCACTATCCATTAACCGAAAACTGCCTTCCACCAACGTTCCCCAACCACCTCAATGCTTACTTTCTCAATGAACATGGCACCTTTGTAAAATAATCTGTGAAGCAGAAGACCAGAGCAGAAGCTGCTATATAACAGCCCCCAACACAATCTTCCACCTCACCCAAAACCACCAAGGGTGCCAGAGGATCGATAAGCCACACTCCAGTGTCATAGCAAGCAAGGTGCTGACATCAGAAAGCCAAGCAGATCACCCTGCCACTCAAACCCCCCAACAAACAGCACTCTACCACTCCCTATCAAGTCCCAGAGCCCTCTTTAGCCCCACGTGTCCCAGACCGCACACCAGGGCGAGGCTGTACTGGAGCTGTGGACTGGTCTATCATATCTCTACAGTGGAGCTTGCACAATTGTTTTCTCTAAAACAAATAACTGCTACTTAAGTGCCTTCCAAAGTGCTACTGGCTGTTGTTTAGGGAACATTTAGACTTTGACATGTTGATTTAAATCTGCTTTCATTGTGACAGTGTACACTATTGATTGTACTGTTCAAATGAAGTATTCTCATTCGTAAGCTTAAAAGCATTAAATGAGGAAGTACAATTTATATTAATGGGGTGATGATAGGGATTAAAGGAAAGAGGAAGGTTAAACTACACTACTTCAGCATTCACTATGAAATAGATCCATTTAGAACAGCTATACTGAAGGCAGAGTCCGGGATCTGTTTCTGCAATCCAGCACTCATCCAAAGCATAGTTTTGTTTTGTTTTTTCCGGTCCCACATCTGAAGACTCCATCCTCTATTTTTCGATGGATGGTTTTATCATTTAAAAGGATACACTGTATCTGACTCTCCAAACTTGATAGCATATCTTACATTGGATGAAGTAAAGCAAATCCAATAACCATTCACCACTCATGGCTGTCTGTATTTCTTCTTGTTTTTTCTTTCAGGTCACAAGAGCCCTAGCTGATCCAACTTTGTATCAACTTTAAACCACTATAGTAGAGGGAATAGACATGCAAGAGACATCTGACCTAAAATAAATAGATAAATACAAATGAATAAAACAGTAAAAGGGATATGCACAAGAAGATAACATATTTCAAGACAGCACCTGTCCCAGGTTAAGACACTCTTTAAGTCCCAGAATCAAGCATGCAGCTCAGAGCAAGTGAGAGGCAGCTGCATCTGGAGCGCCAGGGAGAGAAAAAGAGGGGAGAGAGGGCTGTGTTTACTCAGCCCTGCCTGCCATGAGGAGTAACCTGAAGACAGGCCCCTGCGCTTTGGGAGTATCAGTGCTGAGTGAGCTGTACCTCACGGCTCTGCCCTGGGGCTACCTTGCACACATCCTTGGCCAGAGTAATCCAATCCAGGGCAGGAAGAGGATGAGAAGAGCATATTATTCATAACAGTCACCACACACCACTGACTGAGAGAAACTTTAAACCTGTAAACAGGGAGGAAATAACAGGCAAATGAGAAAAGGCAAAACATTTGTCCCATAAAGGATCAGTGGACAAAATTGGAAGAGCTTGAAATTTTTTCAGCCTGTTTATCTGTCGGTGGGTGTGGCCTTCAGGTGAATGAGGTGCTGATGCCATCCGTTTGTTATGGGGGCTGATGGGATGTTGGCCAATGACATCATGCTGTGGTGCTATTTTAAAGCCTCCAGTCTCCTTTCATTGACCCCTGCTGCTGCTGATAAGCATCCAGCAGTTCTGCAGCCAACCATCAGGCCAGTCTGACTTCCTGCAGGCTAACTGTCATTAGAGATATCCATTTTCCATTTCTGTCTCTCTCTCTCTCTGACTCAGATAGAGTGGCAGATTGGCAATTGCTGACTGAGGGTTGATTAGCTGGTAGTCGCAGGGGGTAAGGACCGAGGGCTTTGCAGAGGGCATATATATGCTCCTAGAGGCCAGACTTAACTGCAGCTGGACTTGAGTTGTCAGGCACCAGGACCCTGGGATCTGCCCCACTGGTCCCTCTGGGAACACAGTGGGATTGAATGACAATAAACTGTATGAGATTCCGGATGTGCCGAATCCGACCCCCAGGAAGGACTGAAATAGACACTGCAGACCAGCAAGTTTGGGTGAGAGAGAAACAGAGAGAAAGACTGAGAAGAGGAATGAGGGGGGTCGCTTAGAAAAAGAAGGAATATATAACATAAAGAGAGAAAACAAAAATAACTAACCAACTGAGGTGCCAATGTAAAACATGAAAGATTAACACATTAATAATAATAAATGAAACTCATAACATTATAAATGAGCTTAACTGACAGAGTAAGGAAACATGGGACAATTAAATACATCGGAACCACTGTTGTTGTAAACCTGCACAATTCACAAAATTCACATTATTTTTGTCGACCTCTACTTTCAGAACTTTATCACAAAACCAGTTACAAACACACAGAAACTTCACAGTAGACCGCTGTGTGCAGCACTGTCCCATGTCCTTTTTCACTCAACTTCCAACCTCTCCATCAGTCTCTGCCAGCATAAACTGGGTAGTATTGACATCTCTGACCTTGAGGACAATCAATTCCATGCCTTTATGCCCGAAGCCCTGTGCATTGGCTGGGTCAGAGTAGGACTTGAGTTTAGAGCACTACGCGACACACAGAGATCATCTCTCACTCGGATGATATTCTACTCCCATTATATGTCAACTAGATTATATTTCATTCAGAGAACATCTAGAACTAGATCTAGAGAATCTCAAGAGAAAACCATTTGAGCTAAAAAAAAATGAATTAAAAAAAAAAAAAAAATAGACTACAACCGATTGAGACTGAGACTAAAAGAACTTTAAATAAACAAGTGCTTACCCCTAAAAGGAGGGAGATCCATTTTGCGGCAAAACAGTATTTTATGTTTGTTTGTTTCTTGTTTTCTTTCTTTCCTTTATGTTTTCTTGAGCAGTTTTCTCTGTTCTTTCTCCCAATGCTTCTTCACAACTGTCCCACACGTGCAAGCAATCCTGGTTCCTCAGCGCTCAGTCATTCCCTCTGAAGAACAGCAACAGCCTTTATCAGTGAACAGCTAGAGCACTGCACATTCAAAGAGCACTCAGAAGAAAGACACGATTCTTGTGGAAACGAGGGCAACATGTCACATGGAATATCCCAATTTATTTGAATAAGAAACAAAAATGTCCCCGGGGCAGAGTAACGTTGAGGAGCTTTGCCTTTCAGAAGTACTTCCACATAACAGTGTGGAAAGAGCTATGTAGTTTGTCTTCTGTCAGTATGAGCTGAAAATCTAAATGTTGGATTGTTTGTCTCTCTCGGACTCTCTGTCTCTCTTTTTCTCTCTATCTGTGTACGGTCAGCGCTTCCTGCTCGTGCGATCATCCACTCACTCCCAGAGCGTGTGTGTGTATATGTGTGTGTGTGAGAGAGAGATAGAGATGGAGGGTGGGAAACAGTGAGGGAGAGAGGGAGGGAGATTGGACGGGGGGAAGGAGGAGGGGTGGTTGGATATGAATGGTAGAAGGAAGGAGGCCGGGCGGAGGGGGGGGTGGGTGGGGGGGGTGGGGGGGGTACTTGGTTTTGCTGGAGATAGTTAATGGCTAAGTGGCATCATCGGGCTGAAACCCAATCTCTCATTTTCTCCCCCTCAGGAACTGTTCTATATGATTCCCTGAGCTAAGCCTAACAAGATGGACAGAGAGAGGAAGAGAACAAGAGATAAAGAGAGAGAAATCAAGACAACAAGAAATGGACAAAAAGAAGTAAGGTATGAGTCAACAATATGATAGGTGATGAAAAAAATGAGGGTGAGAGATGAGAAACACAATAACTTGCTATACCTTGATGTAGAAATATACATCGGTTCTTGGAGCCGTAAAGAGACGAATGGCTCAGGCAGCATTCTGAATACATACAGTACAGTATCAACAACTCCATTCTTGTTGATCTGGCATATACAGTAGCACCAATAAGTATTTGGGCACTTATATTACAGCTAATCGTATGCAGATTCAGTGCATTATAATCAACATATCACATTGTAAATGAATATGCACCCTATTCAGAAAGAAGCACGTAATATAATAATGTAATGACTGTGACACCTGTGTGAACTCGAGGAGAACTGACTTAGTGTCAAAGTGGTTTGTAGTGAATGCACAGATTAAAAGAAATTTAAAAATTGGCTCAGAAAAGTGAGAAGAGATAGAATCTCACAAATGTTTCTAACAGTGTCTAAAAGTTTCCATATACATTTAGGGTCACTGTTTAGGGGAAACAAGTGCATGGCAGCTACATTTAAAAGAGAACAACAAAAGATCTTGAACTTCACGGTTCATAAACATGAACAGAACATGGAGGTATATGTACATCATGTGCCATTTTGTGCTCTAAGAGCTTCATGTGGTTTGAGACTCAACATTTGGGAACTCACTGACCCATTCTGATATGTTTGTGCCAGCTAGCAGCTGTCCTAGAGCAGGTTACATCCTAGAACAGTGAATAATTCAGTGTCTCAATCGAGTGCATGACGGATTGGAACCCAGCCCATGTTCCTTTCCACTTCACTTCAGTCATTGCCAAAAGACAACAAACTGCCTTATCATAACGGCAGTAACATTATCAGGTAAAATCAAATGTAAATTTAGATGAAAGTAAGGATATTTGAAGCTTTACCGTTTTTCCTGCAAATGAAATACACAAAAGGATGATTTGAATGCACTGACTGGAGCATAAAATATACAGGATATTCATATGTGTTCACGACAGACTATTGATAGCACATGGAAGGTATCTCCAAGGTAACAGGACACATTTTGTGTGTATGTGAGCGTGTGTGTGTGTGTGTGTGTGTGTGTGTGTGTGTGTGTATGTCTGTGTGCGTAATGGGGTAGGAAGAGGGGTGCTTCCTGGCTTCCTGTCGAGGGAAATAGCTAGGATGGCCAAACAGTGCAGAGAGAAGAGAGTGAATCAGGTTTCTTTATACTGAACACACTCAAAACACATGACAGAACAGCTTCAGCCCAAAAACAAAATCTCTGCTAATCTACATAAACACAATGCAATTCTACTTTGGATTCTACTTTTGTCTAAATTCTGTTGATGTCTGATTCTACTTTTTTATAATTTGTGGTCTCAAAATATGCAAATATTCATAAAACATAAATGATATTCAAGAGGAAATTAAAAATAGTTACCGTATCTAATCAAACCTAAATAATAAATATGTTATGTAATAAATGTAATATGAAATTTTTTAACTATAATTTAACATTCAGTACAGTAAATACATAAATAAACATTTGAATTCAATGTCCTGAATGCTATCACCAAACATTTTTAATCTTATAAATTATTCTCTTATTTTATTTTATAATCATTTTATATTTCATATGGTTAATAACTTACAGCTGTTGTTGTTCCCGAAATAATACATTTATAGCAATGACGTTAAATTACTGAAGTCCTTTTTGTCTTCTTCCACCTGTATGATGCAATAGCGTGGATCCATCTCACTTTTTATCAGTGTGTGAGCCTGATGGGAAAATTTACTGGCTTGCCTTTTCCCCCAAGGCCTGCCACTGCCTCAGCCCATGGCGATCATACTGGCAGGGAGAGAGAGAAAGAATGAGAGAGAGAGGCAGTACTGTGCCATAGAAGGATCAATGTTAAATGGCCTGGTTAATGACCGGCACACAGCTGACAAAGTCATTCATTTCTGCCGGCACTATGTATTCTGTGTGTGCGTGAACCAGAGCAATTTGCACGTTTGTGAAACACAAACACGAAAAAAGAGAGGTAGGATTAGGACATAAAAAGAGACCAAACAGGCTAGAAAAACAAAGGAAAGCTCAATGGACTTCTGATGTTGGGGGTTAATAAATAGAGAAACTGAGAGTGCTTGTGTGAATGTGTGTTCTGTTATGACAGTGTTAGTGTAAAGATCACTTCCCATGTCAAAGCACCACTGCAGATGAAGCTGTAATATTGAGTTACAAAACACCCCTCACCCAAGGCCCTGCCTCATCCAGATCGCTTAAAGGGATAGTTCACATAAAATAAATGAATATTCTGTTGCCATTTACTCAGCCTCACCTTGTTACAAACATATATGCATTTTTGCAGACCATCTTTTCCATATGGTGAAAAGCCAGAGTTACATTACTCCATAATAAGTACCTAATTGTGTTACTCTTTATGGAAAGTAAGGAATTACGTTACTGTTGTGTTACATTTTGTCAAATGGGCTGGCCTTGATGCAGAACTCCCAAAACAAAGTAACTTGAAAAAGTAACTCAGATCAAAAAGTGATTTCAAAAGGAAAAAAGTTATCTGATTACGCAACTTGCGTTACATGTAATGTGTTACCCCGACAATGAAAAAAAGCACACAATTTCAAAATGTTATACAAATATACATTTATTTTCTCAGAATAGTCCACAAAAACAGACATAAATTCAAGATGTTATTTACTGAAAATCATCCACTATTGCTATAGCCTAGTTGTTTTGAAAGCTTATAGGAGACATGATGTGTGGTTTGTGAATGATCTGATCTGATCTGATTCACAGAACCCCTTTAGAATGATCTGTTGATGAATCAGACCAAGCTGGCTGTCAAGTTCAACTCGCAGTAGTTATCAGCTTGAAAATAAATCACTTCTATGTTACATTTACGGGATCTTTGCATCCTTTTTTAAGCTTGATACCCCTTTTCGTTGAAGAGTGACAGCTACAGCATTCAAAATTGGTCCTTTTGTGTTCCATAGACAGAAAGTCACACCGTTTTAAAATGACACGAGGGTAGGGAAATAATGTTTGCTTGAACTGTGCCTTTAAGCTAAACCCCAGAAAGCAGAGTGAGCCATTCTTGCAGATTCCTTGAAGTATATGATTTTTAAAGCGGCCTTAACCCCACACACTCAAATGGAGCTTACTCTTCCGAACAACTAGTCAAGCCCTCTCATCCTCTTGCTCTGTACCACTGAGCTACGTAAACACCACCATCTGTATCTGATCAGAATTAATGCCCACCCCCCTCCATTCTCTCCATCTTCCCCTGCTGCCCCTCTCGCAGCCTGGTCCCGTACACACATGGAGATACTTACACATCATCACCCCATTACATGGACATGAGCGAAGATGTGAACACACACACACACGCATCCACAACCCATCAAAACACACCCCAAACTCCTCTCGCCACACACAAACACACATACCCCGTCCCCCCTTCGCACCACATAATTGTCACTAATAGTTTGGGGGTGAAGTATCCATATTCCATTAAGTGAAGCGAGCTCTCTGATTGGCCGAGCTGCCGGCCCCTCGGAATAGCCAAGCTGGCCGACAGCCATGCAGAGGCTCATTTCCTGCCGTCCTGAGAGCCTCCAGCCGCTCCCGCTGCAAATGCACTTCCTGACTATGTATAAAATTTTTATTAATGGCCAGGAGTGCATCAGCAAAGGCTCAGCGAAGGAGAAAGAGAGCGAGAGGATGACAGAGATGGATGGAGTGAGGGGAAAGACAGCATTAAGTATGATTGAGCTCTGATGGAGGGAGGGAAGAAGAATGAGAGTTTCCAGAATGCCCTTTTAAGAACATCTTTAAGACAGTGCAGATCTGCCGTAAGTGTCTGTTCGTTGTCTCATAAACAGATAAAGAGAAAACAGAAGAAGAAACGGGAAGATAAAATGAAAGACAAGACTTGATGAATGAGAATGAGAGCAAACATATCCTAATAAATTCTCTGTTTGGGGTCCGAGACACGTATAGTTTAAAAAATCTACAAAAATAGGTATATAGACTAAATGGAGACTGAGAGAGCATGAGGAAAGATAACACAAATGAACTTTCCCCTGGAGAGGTCAGGAGGCTTATGATTGGCGATAGAAGAGGGAAAGGAAATGTCTAGCCAGGCCACACCCCCGTCAAAACCACAACTTGACGGGCAAGCACATTTCTTAAGAAACAGTATAGAGGAGGAAAGGTCAAGTGGCTGAGGGAAAGTGGCAGCCAATCTAAGAAGACGGAGGTGCTTGCTCGTCCCAAAGAGGTCTCAGTGTCAGGAGGGTTTGTGTATGTGAAGGCCCAGGGTGAAGGGGGACTCCAGTGACCCTTGACAGGAGCCCTAGTTATAAGAGCGAGGAGGTCGACAGGTCATATGAAGTAGATACGCTGAGATTTAAAAGGGATAGTTCATGCAAACCATGAAAAATACTGTTATTGTTATCTAGGGCTTGGTATTGAAACAAACTTTAGGATTAGATGAAGTCAAAGTTCTTAATTCAGTTTGATTTGTCGACATCATTACAAAGGGTATGTCACATTTTAAATAACTAAAATTAGAACAAAGTGGAAATTGCTGTAAATGGTAAAACTATTTGTGCTATAAACGTGTGTGTTACAGATTATGATAGTATCAAGCAGCAATCCATGCAGCTAAAATAACTGTAATTGACTGACACCACAAGATTTGATCATAAAAAAGACATAATGTGCGATTTGTGAAATTATAGTGTGAGGTGAGAAGTGTTATTGTCTTGCTGTATTTGAATAGAGACTGAACCATTACATTAGACATGATAGCTATATTGTAAAAAAGCAAAGCTATATTTCCTGGAGATTTTTAATATTTATTAGGGTGTCTACCAAATCTACCAAAATAAGGTCAAACTGGATAACTGAAACCTTTCAGAGCACAACTTTTTTATTTTTGAAACAATGTAAAAAGAAAATTATAATATATATATATATATATATATATTATATATATATAGTTGATAACACTTTTATGTGATTTAGTTTTAATGAATAAACAATGTAGTTTAATGTAATTAATATTGCTGCATTTTTCCTTGTTGATAGTTGATATTGAAAAGAGTGGGAAATTCATTTACACCAATAGGACCAGCCGAAAACATATAGAATCGTGTGACAGGAGGCTGGCCAGTGGTTGCCAATTCCAGGTGCATGCAATGTAGAATAAAGCTATTAATATATGCTGATGTGACCATGGAAAATGATGTTGGTGATGGGATCAGTCATTCCGCAGAGGAAGCTGAGGGTGTTTTGCTGACATGATATGCGATTATGAATATTAATTATTGAAGTGCAGCAAGAAGTGAGGAAATATGAACCTGGGGCGGAAGCACTTCTGTCTGAATCAGTCTCTCACACTGCTGAGTGTAGAGTGGACAGGGCCTAATAGCATCCACAAAAACTTTTGCTACAGTCTCTATCAAGCACTTTAAAGATGCCCTTAGTTTTCTATCTATCTATCTATCTATCTATCTATCTATCTATCTATTGTCTGTCTGTCATAGTTCAATCTATCGATCTAAACATCTAAACTGCTTTTATGAAGTGCACAAGTGAGTAGATGATGTGGACCAAAGCAACTGAGAAAAACTGTAAAATGCTTTCAATTGCCTTTTTGCGCATCAGTCTACTATTCAACACTACATTGGCAAAGCAAAAAACTAAATTATCACAACTTCTTTAATTTATTTTAAAAAAGAAAGAAAATGAACTGAAATAAGTACATTGCATAAGTATGTATTCCCTTATCTCAGTACTGAGCTGGATTTAGTCCTTTTTTGTCTGATGTGACTGATGTGCAGCGTATTGGACGATGATGTGCAATTATTGTCAGAAATACAAAATAAACATATTTTGCATGACGTGTCTATTTATGCAGAAACAGCACCAACTGAGCGTTTACCAGGTCTAAGTTACAGTTTTTCTCAGTCGCTTTGGTGCATTTCTCACAACAGTATTTAAATTTGCACAGAAGTTAATGCATTTCTCAAAACAATAAGTCATGTGTGCACATCATAGTAGCAGTTTCTCATTCTTTCCAGCAAATTGCAAATGCTTTTGGACATGCATCAACTGCTTTTATACAACTCTCTGGTGTTTTATTACATTATCATTTGCTTATGTCATGTCAGTAAAAATGAACTAAACTTGTGACTGCTGAATAGTCCTTACATATAAAACTAATAGTCCTCATTTCATTGCTTGAGTCATTACATACAAAAATGTTGTTGTCCAAGTCAGGTAAATTTGAAAAAACAGTTAAAATCTTTTTTTTTCCCCAGAAAATGTCTTCTAAATTGAATCGTTTGCACAATGCTTTGAATACAGTATATTAGAATAGCAAAGAGCATATGCAGTAACAATGTGAAACATACATATTCAGTGTCTAGTACTCAGATACCTCACTAGAGTTTGATTTCACCAAGTACAAGATGTTCCTGAATCAACATCCTTGCATAAGTTTTGGGTAGGGGTAGGTTTAAAGGTAAGGATTGGGATAAGTTTATATTTTTGGACAGTAATGTTGATCCAGGATCATGTCCTACTTGGCAAAATCACGGCAACCCTCACTACATACAGTAAATGTCTTACTTTACTGTAGTTTTCAAATGGCTGTGCAAATAGTATATAATGATGTCTTGAGCATTTTCAGGAAGTGTCACCAAAATTTAAAAAATATTTACAGAGTAAACTGTCATAATGAAAATATGACAAAGCCATTTGACTGTCTGACTGTTGGGCGGGTGGTGTCGTAAGGTCCCCACCAATGTCTAGAGCAAATCTACGCCCTTGCAATCGCATGTTAATCGTGAGTACCAACAGTTCAGAGTAGTACTGCATACATCATATCTCCAAAAAGTCTTTAGTTTTATCATATTTATAAAAGAAAGATACAGCTTTACGATTCTCTCTGGAAAAAAAAAACAGAGAAAACTGAGCTCCTGGAAGCACGTTGTGTGAGCGGAGCTAAAGAGTGAAGAGCACTCTGAAGAGCACAATCACAAAACACAGACATGATGCTGTTTCACTTACCGTCTGCAGTTCTGAATCATGACCGGGATCTTTTATAGCTGAGGTTCTTTTGGAAAGCTTAACAATGTTATATTTCCCGTACAACCAGAAACACACTTTTTTAGACAGGGGCGTATTTAGTGTTTTGGGGGCCCTTATGTTGTCCTGCGGGGGACCCCATCGGTTTGGCTAAGGTTAGGTATCGATACCAATATGATACCGCTTATTGATGCAGAAATCTATATTACTCTCTATAATTTGGAGCAAAAATAAATAAATAAATAATAAAATAGTACAAAATAAGTAAAAACTTGTTGAACATTTTAAATTATTTTATTACTGCAGTTAATAGATGCCTGAAAGCAAAAAGAAAAGGCACATAAAGCAATATTTATTTATATATACAGTATATATATATATGGACACACCTTCTCATTCAATGTGTTTTTTTTTTTTCTTTTTTCATGACCATTTACACTGGTAGATTCTCACTGAAAGCATCGAAACTATGAATGAACACATGTGGAGTTATGTACTTAACAAAAAAGGTGAAATAACTGAAAACATCTTTTATATTCTAGTTTCTTCAAAATAGCCACCCTTTGCTCTGATTACTG
>JAUCMU010000046.1:11566778-11579112 GCA_032275025.1 Enteromius treurensis | reverse complement strand
GCCGTGTAATAAGCGGGATAATATACAGGCAGCCGGTAGTTATCGCAGAAATAAGCCCCTTCAGCGTGATACAAGACGGCTGCCTGTATATTATCCCTTACATATTGATCAAACAGCAGATAATAGTTTAAGCTTAATTATAAGTAGGCTGATTAACTTAAGTGATTGAATAATTAGTTTAATAATTAGTGTTACTGATGTAGTTGCTGTAGTCTTTACAAGCTGTTGGCCACACCATGTTGGCTTACTGACTGAAAAGATGTGCATGTAGTGACTCGGTGGTTTATGTTAAGCTTTGTTCAGTCAAACAGGAAATGAAAGCCCCGAAAGAACTACCCCTTGCTGTACCAACAAAGCAGGTTGGCTTTCCGTGATATACGTGTGATATACCACAATAATAATTTGTACTTGCAAAAACAACATGCATACTATTAAAGAAGTCTTGTAATTTTCCCATGTATGAAACTTTGATATTTTAGCAAATACTAAAACAAAATGAAGCTAACCTAACGTGTACATGTTACGTCATGCCCTTGAATCTGTTTATAGATGCATCACACCTTGAAAAAAGACAAGGTCAGCTGAAAGCTGGGTTGGACAACAACCGCTCGCCCACGGGGCAGCAGCTGATGTATTTCATCACCACATCTTCAATGGGAACTGGGGACTGTTTTTCCAGGTCAGAAGGCTGTGGGTGGGTTTAGTGGTAGAATGACTGTACTCACCCTCAGATCATCCTGCATATGCACTAGCTCCTCTCGCAGACTGCTGAACGTGGCCATCAACAGACGCATGGTCTTATCAGCCGTCAAACGAGTCTACAAGAGAAAGAAGAAAATGTTTTTTCATTTATAATTTAGGGTTCATTCAACAAACACATAAAACAAATTACAGCAATTATCCTTTAACTAACTCAAAGTTGAATGTGTTACACATCTGTGTTGTTAAAAAACTTTTTAAAAAGTGCTGTATCTGTGGGTATCTATTTTTATTGTACTCCTACAGTGCGTAAAACGATACAAACAACTGTGAGGCTCCGTTGTGCCTGAAGGAACATGCGTTCCTGGGACAGGCTTGTAAATGAATAATCTATTGCTGTCAGGAGAGGTGTCTGAGGGTGGGGTGTACTGGGAGGTGGGTGGATCTGAGTGGAAGTGGGCAAGGCAGGCATTCATAATGTGTCTATAAGCTTTCACCTGCAGCAGGTAGCGAATTTGTTGCTTAGTCAGTTCGGACCCTCCTTTAGGAATGAGACTCTCGATTTCTTCTTTTTCCATCTGCACACACACACACACACACATACACAGACAGAGTGAGAAGTTTAACAACGTTATTAAAAAAATAAAATAGACAAAAAGATAATGCACTATTTACTAAGCTTTGTTTTTCAAGGATTACATTTAAGTGATGATTCTTTCTTTATTATGACAACCCGAATTTCTGAAATGTTGGGACATTTTTTAAATTTGAATAAAACTTAAAAGCTTTCAAATCACGTGAGCCAGTATTTTATTCAGTGTGGAACATAGGTAACAAAACAAATGTTTAAAATGAGAACTTGTAAAGAGGTGATGCTACACCATGCCAACACATTTTAGACCTGTAGCAGGCATCAAATCTGAAAGCTCATTTTGTGCTTACAATTGTAATATTCTTTAGTTCAAACGTTTGTTATGTTATATATGTTGAATATCAAATTTTAAAAATGTCCCAACATTTCTGGACTTCGGGTTGGATATCGGAACAATTCTATCAACTTGACAAACATGTGAAAAAACATTTTAATTTTCAGTTACTATTTCCTTAAACTGCATTTTAATCTTCTCTCTTTTTCTTTCAAGCAAGTGATATTAACGTCATTGACTAAATTTCATTGCTAATGACAACATTAAGGTTTAGAATTAACCAACTGAAACTTGAAATCCTTTATGCAACATGGAAAACCTTCAGCCAACTCCACAGGAATGGAACAATTTGCCACTCCCTACCTTATAGTCAATGGTGGGGTCCAGAAGGTGTTTCCTGCAGAGACAAAGAACAATATGAATGAGTCAAAAAAATAGCCTTAAAGCAGAGGCGTCTAGAGGTGTTACTGTTCTCACAATCATTTCCAATGTGTGAAGTACAGAAACTCTTAACTTGCCATTAATCGCTGGATTAAGCATTGCCGTTTTGGACAATTTTGTACAAGGTGTAGAGGTTTCAGGTTTTTGATCACTCTAATAAGGCATTTGTGAAAGTGACTGTAGATTAAGTGAACAGATGAGCTTTCATTTTAGATAATGATCTGTAGTTTACGTTTACTCAATATGTGCGAAGTCTTCAATCATCTAGATTGACAGGGTTAATGGTTGCTAAGAAGGAGACATGAAATTAGCATTACGATTCTAAAGAATTTGTTAGATCATTAATAAAAACAAATGAATAAAAAGACGTTCTTCACCTTCCGCGAATCTTGGCCACATGCTCAGAGATGCAGGTGTGAATATCAGAGTTCTTGCGGTAAACCTCAGCAAGAAGCTCACCAAAGAAGCGGTTGTCCATCTTGGTGATCGGTTCCACGTCTATAACCTCTGTCTTAATCTCAGAAAGACCATTCTTTATTTCTCTCAGGTCCACGATTTCCTCTCGAATGCTTGATGTCTCCACCAGCTCCGACTGGAAAAGGCATAAAGGAGGAACATAAGTTTACCTACTAATCAACTCAAACTAATTAGCTAAAGGATCAACACTATTCTTCCTTGAAACATGCAAAATTTGATTTTTACATAACAGTCAGTAGGTCAAAATAGAGGAAATTTCACAAGAAGGCAATAACCTCAGTCTATGTATGCTTAGAAAAGAGGTTTAACTTTTTCAAGTATGTGTTAAATTCTTTACACTTGATTGTGAGCGAGAGACCTCAGTCAGTTCACACCTCAAAGGATCACTCCTGAGTGAATTCTCTAGCAAAACTCTTCAAAGCAGAAAACTTAACTACATGCCGAGAAATGAGTGGACCATAAATACTGGGGAGTGGCAAAAGAATTTGGCGCATGCAGCTACTGAAGCTATTGATGGAAGGGTCTTTATGCAAATTCTGCATTCCGAACATTGTCATCTGCTAGAAAGCATCATTAGCGGTGGAAATGCACGACATGACCAACCAATATATGCATTTTTAAAAATGATTATTAAATTATCTGCATTGCTCAGATTTTTTAAACTCAACCTAAATGTATTTGTATAGTGTTTAAAAGCGGCTTTACAGTATATAATGATGTCTTAATGTATAATGGGGGTTTCACAAGTATAATGTATGTACGCAGATAAAGTTGGACATAATTTAAATATACAACCCAACTTATACAGAGTTACATTACATTCTGCAGTGATATATAAAATCTGTCATGTTTTGTTCAAAGTAAGTTAAAAGAAATTCCAGAATTTCTATTGTTAAA
Source organism: Enteromius treurensis (assembly GCA_032275025.1). Taxonomy (NCBI): domain Eukaryota; kingdom Metazoa; phylum Chordata; class Actinopteri; order Cypriniformes; family Cyprinidae; genus Enteromius; species Enteromius treurensis. The sequence continues at coordinate 11,575,672 of JAUCMU010000046.1, read as the reverse complement.
TATCTCTTCTCTTTTAAAGGCAGGGTAAGTGATTTCATTCAAAAACATTTTGGTTATGCTCGTTGAAAGTCCATAACCAAAAAGCAAGTTTGGTGGTCTAAATGTCTAAATCCGAGGGCACCAATAGGCTGACATACTTGACTGTCAACAGATATATTTGCATACCTTTTACACCCTTTTCACACAGACATGATATGTCATCAGTGTATTGCATTACACTATTGCAGACTGAGTGTGAATGGAAGCAGCTATTTTTGTAATATTATGCCCTTTATAATGTTTTCTCACCGTGAAGTAATTGATGCTGCTATCGTGTCACTGGTTAACCTCTGGTCTGCATGTTCATGTGTTTTGAAGGAGGCGTGGCTTTGGAGAGTGATTTGCCGGGAGAGTGGTATCTTATGTTTTCAAAGCTAGCTTGCTATTGCTAGCCTCTCCAAAATTGCCTACCTTACCTTTAAATTAGATAATATATAAAGCTGTGGAAGTTTTTATTTAAAAAAATAAATAATTACAGGCCATGTGTTCTATTTAGGTGAATATCCCTAGTTAATAGTGTTTCAAAATGATTGATGTTTTTGCATTGTAAAAGCACTAGCAGCGTTTAAGTAGTATTTATAATGATTTATGGCACAACATTGAACTTGAGGTGTGTCGAAGTGGTCAGGCTGGATTCCACTCATCCGTGAGAGAGAATCACTACTTAGGGTTCACTCAGGGTCTAATTTCATCCAGAATTATAAATGAACTGACACTACAAGAGATCTTACGTTAAAATATTTAAACCGCGTTGACATACTGTAAGTCATTTACCCATATGACATTACTCTAGTCGTGATTCTGATACATCTTTCCTTGTGTTTCTTTCTTAAGTAAAAATGTTTAGAAGTGACTAGATTTTAGAAATGAATAAAGGTAAAATATTTTTTTCAGGTACTGATCAATTTGGAGATTTGGGGCTTTTCTGCCTTTCTTTTGTTTCACACTAGAGGAAATAGAACATCCAAACCCCACTTTTTGAGTGTCTATGTGTTCTGGAAATGTATGCATTGTAGTACATATTTAATTAGATAATGCCTCATTTGCATATGGAAACTTAATATTTTAGGAAATGTTTAACTACAATGACTGGACATTTGAATTTGAGCTTTTTCTTCTATTATTTTCAATAGTTATTCTCATCAAAAAATAAACAATTACAAAATCGCTGTATTTTGATTTCATTATTTTACAGTTTTGTCCCATATCAGTTGCAATCAGTACGTTTGTGAAGATTTTGGAAATTTCATTATTTTAAATAAATAAAAAAAGCAACCTGCAGGACCAGCAACTCGAGCATGCATCCCTGTTCTGTCACAATAAAAACAAGTGCAGGTTTAACAGCGCAGCAGAAACACTTTGGAAAACAGTAACTTCTCCAGGTGTTTGCAGGCGTTAACATCTGTTTAGAGAGATCTCACAAAAAAGTGTTTTTGACAGCGGGTGTGTCAGTCCTTGAGAACATTCCGCACATTCTGTGGCAGAAAAAAACAGCAGTGACTGTGTTAACTGGGTGTGTGTTTGTGTGGACTCACTACTGAGGCCACCGTGCAAAAACCGGTTTGAAGCTGCAACAACAATGAGCCCACTTTGTTAACAGTTGCGCATTTTACTAAACTGGTGATTTTTACAGGATTAGCTGTGCATGAGTGAATGTAGAGTTGTGTGAATTAAAGATTGTGTTTGGGTGTGTTCTTACAAGATTAGAAAGATAAGAAATTATCAATGATTGAAACGCACTTTGGACATTACTTTAAGTGTCTGACAAGTCGCAGCGAGTTCTGCGCACAGCAAGCAAGGGCACATAATAAGAGTTTAGTGCTGCTTTTAGTTTTAATCTAATATCACCAAAACTAACAGTTTAACAAATTCCCACTTATGCAAACCGAGTAAGAGCGTGCATTAACAATGAAACATGAGTTATAGAGGCAGTTCACAGAAGATTTCTGGCAGTAACTTCAGATCACCTGAACTTTCTCTTATATGCAAATTATTCGGTTGTAGTGCTGTAACTTCGGTTCCCACACTAGTGCACAGGAATGCACAGGAAGTGCTATTGCAATCTGTAATTATAAAATAAACATTACATCATGTCCATACAAAAAACTTGTTGATTTTATGTAAAAATTTGTAAAAAAAAAATATCTATTCTACCATGATCTGAAAAATACACAGAAATTAGGAACTGTAGGCTTAAGTGTCCTTCCACTTTAATATAAAGCTGAACAAACAGTTATATCTTATCAAACTTTTGATAAGTATATTCCCATGGATTATGAGTAGAAACTGGATGAAAACAACCATTGCCAATAAACCTGTGACTGTATTTCCTTTCTGGCTTTGGCTTTTCACAATACCTTACTGTCTGCAAAAATGGGTCAATGTGTGAGCCAAAAGCCTCTCTGTCCCTGTGTAAGAACAGCAGGTCATTGCTTTGGTCTACAGTGAAAGGAAGAAGAAGCTCAATTTTCAAGTTGTGTCTGACCACAGGAAGTCATTGGAGAGAGATACTTTTAACATTTGAAGAAACAAAGGCGCTTTGTTTTAGTTTTTAAGCATTATACAACATTAAAAGGGTAAGTATCATTTCTTTTAACTTATGATTGTTATGAATATAAAAAAAAACTAAATCCCTTTAAAAAGAAGTCTTTTCACTGTTTAGTAATTTAGCTTTTTTATAAACAAGTAATCTGGTTCCTTCAGATTTATTATGAAAGACAATTTACTTCAAATATTCCTGGGAATTTAAAACAGCCAGTTCAAATGCATGGTAATGATATTTTACATACTGGAATTCCTCTTCTCTTTTATTACATTGAAGGTTAACATGGTTTTGCATTCATATTTAGCTCAAAGTCAGTGTTTTGCAAGAGTCAAACCTAAATTATGAGCTTTCAAGCAGTCAAATATGGGAAAAAGTCAAAGTTTTAAATAAGTTCTGAATCATCCGACTCTTTAGATCTGACTAATAATGTATTAAATCATGAAAACAAGACTTTCCAAATGTGTTAGATTAAAGAAAACAAGCTAAATTAATTTTTAAATGATGAAGAACCTGAAACTTATGTAAAAATTACTTTAGAAACTGTGGCAGAGAAAAAATAAATAAATATATATATATTATTTTTCACATTAAATAGCATTTTTCCGGCACACATTTAATACATTCCTGACAAAAGTCACCTTAAAAATCTCCACTCATTAGCTCAAATCCTAATTTCTGAGAGACTGCTTTATTAATACTGGATTATTAATTGCAATGTAAAAAGAACTTTAAACATTTAGCATAACTAAATCAAAGCCAATATCGCAATAATTCTTGCACAGTATTCCAATATAACCGAACCTCACACTTTCTTCTCATGAAATGCTCAGGAACTCAAGTCCATTTTTGTATCCATCACTGCATGTGTCAGACCAATGACATCAGAATGACATCATGTGAAACTCCTGACCAGCCTTCAATGCCATCTCTCATTACGTACCTAAAATTTAAGGCAACCCATGTATGTCTGAGAGCAAGACGCCTAATTACAATCAAATCCACCTATATGTACGAAACTTGAAGCTGATGATACGCTCCCAACTCCTGTCCCAGCATGTCTGCAAGCACAACCCTATGACAGCCCTCTTTTAATCATTGCGTGTAATGCTTTTCAAACTGCTCTATGAAAGACTGATGATGACTCAACCCTACATGGAACACACTATCTTCACATCCATTGTTTAACCCACAGAACAAATTTTCAACACCTATACAGACCATCTTATATACAAAGCTGATAGAAACCTTACAACTTACAAAATAATGCCTTCTGCTGCATATTATGTTCGAAAGACCTGCAAACGTGTACAGTGATAAGACTTTACCAATTAAGGAAATGTCTAAATTTTGTGTCTGAAATGTTTAATTATTAAAAAATAATAATAATTTAATTATATTTTATTTCAAAATAAATGCAAATTATATTGTGACACATTTTGCATCATTTGACAAACTTACATCTTGAATGGAAATTATTTGCTATAAAAATATTCTGTCCATTTTATTTATTTCTAATGCTGTCAAACAACTACTTAAGCTGTTAATTGCATCCAAAGCAAACACTTTGTTTACATAATATATATATATATATGTGTGTGTTGTGTATATTTATTATTTATATACACACATACATAATATATTTTCAAAATATTTACATGTAGGCAGCGGCTATTTGCACTAATTAGCAAGAGGTGCTAATGATCTGCACTTCAGTTTTAGAGTACATTATAAAACAGTATGCAATAATAACTTATTGAATGTAAATTAATAAATATACACAGTACATACATATATATTATGTAAATCATTTAACAGCACTACTTAATTCACATCTTAATTTATATCTCAAATATAATCTTTACTGACATTGTTGTCTGTTTAATGAATAAAAAAGCACACTAACTTTGAAAAACTGTAATAGTGTTAAATAATGTTTTGTTAAATGAAGCAATGTGTTTGTTTGAAAGTACACATTTAAGGTCTTCCAACATTCACCTGTCATCTTCTTATCACCTGGAGGCTGGCTGACATTAACAGTTGCGTTAAATGGTTACTCCCTCTAACACTTTCCTTGCAATATTATGACTATTGTCAGGCCCAATCTAAATGGGCGTTAACACTCCATCTCCTCTGGGAATTACTGAGTCCATTCTTTCTGTCAGACACACCCTAAACCCTGCAGGTACTGCACTTGTGCTCTAACGCATAAATTGTTGTCATTTAGCATGTGCGTGCAACTACACACACACTAAAGCCTGGGTAACATTAAAGCTTGTTCTCCCGGCTTAGATCAGAGGCCAGAGGCATGTACAAACCCAGAAGAAAGTGTGTGTAATACAGTGCCTTGTGTATTCCATGTAAAGGCATGAACGTCAAGTCAGTGGTTGCTTTAGATGTGTGTGTTTGTGTGCTAACCATATGAATACATACAAACAGTTTTCAGCCCTACATGTTACTGATTATGTACCTGTTTGCATACACAGTAAACGTTATTTCATTACCTCAGATGGTTCAGGGCTTTTGACTGGACTGGATACCTGGCTGAAGACATTTGTTTGTCCATTTATGTTCTGAATACAGAAGAAGAAAACATTAATAAATAAGGGCTTCTTAGTATTGTTCTAACACGCAAGACTTACGCATGTGCAAACACAAGTTTGTCACACATTTTACTCAAGTAAGAAAACATAAACTTTGTAGACAAAAAAACAACAACTACATGTATTACAATTATTGCCCACAAAAAAAGACTCATTGAACATACACTGATTAATACCAGGGTGTGGTATTTGCCAGGGGTTACTTGCCACAGCAGAACCTGATTTTAAGCAGCATATTACTTGAGTCTACTTGAGTGGTTATAATGACCTAAGCATACCTAATGTGTATTTAAAAATGAGGCTTATGTATGTAATGCCATAGTATTTCAAAGCTGTATGTGTCTTTAAGTTAATATGTATTAATCTGATGTGTGTCACTTAAGGACTGTCAAGCAATCAAAAGAATTTCGATGTGTAAAAAGAATAATTTCTAGAAAAAGCCCACATTAGAAAACTAAACAGAACCCATCAGATCTACATCTAATGAACAAAGTCCATATTTTACAATAAAGCCTATAAACATCAAAACAGCAGCGTGTTTTAAGCACAATTCAGCAGTTGTGGAGCAATACAGCTAAAACGTATTATAACTGCAATTATTTAAAGCTCCAATATATATAAGTTCTATTTGGCTCTGCACAGAAGAATCTGATGGCTTAATGCACACCAGTCTTATTGATGTGAATGTCACTAAACAAATTTTTAAACAAATTATTAAATAAATATCAACAAGAGAGGCATATATGAAAAGTATGCAATTTGTTGTTGTATGCTGTTGGTTCACTTGTTCAATAAATGGTTTTAAAAGCATGTTACAATGGTTTGGTCGGACATAATGATTGCTATTCATATCAGATAAGGGGTACAATACATCAATGCAAGCAATGCAATCAAAACATGCTTTTTATGGCACGGATGCTTTCCTATTTTTTTTTTTCTCTTTTGGAGATAAATTAGTTTACTTCAAAAAATGCTTACTAAGACTAAATTTTTTGTCTTGTTTCCAGCCACAATATCTAAAAATTCTCAAATCAAGGATTTTCTAGACAAGAAACAATTACTGTCTTGTTTTCAGAGAAGCCAAATAATCTTGTTTTCTGTGTGAAATAATTGTTTCTTGTCTAGAAAATCCTTCTTGATTTGAGAATTTTTTGATATTTTGGCTGGAAACAAGACAAAAAAATCTAGTCTTAGAAAGCATTTTTTGCAGTGTTGGGTCTTCACACACCTCTCAGAACGGTAGCCTGACCTTTTTTCCTGTACATATTGATATAAGTGGAGGCCCATAATCACTAATTGATCTATATCTTGCATGCGCAATGTGGTATTTTATGGTATTTAAGTCTACTTCAGATCTTAGGGGGCGCTAAAGAAACCTAAAACTTTTGAACTACATTATGTGCTGATATTTAACTTCGATTGGCTGCATCTGATCAATAGTTCTGCTAATGTTTTCTACTTCTAATGTTTTCTGAATACTATATATTACTCAAGTAACGTTAAATTAACGTTACATTTTAGTGATATGCAAGATCTGGATACAAATGTAACACACAAGGAAAGGGAAGAAATAAGAATGAACACTCACTATTTGTCTGTACATATCGGTTTCGTCGACGCTGCTGACGCTGCTAACGCTGACGGGCTGAATGTTCTGTACGTACACCGGTTGCATGTAGCGCTGCGTCTGCGGCGCTTGGCTCAGGTACACGTAGGACTCCGCGGGCCGTTGCTGTATAGGCACCAGATAACGTGTCCCCCCGTACATCACGTTCCCCTCCACTTGGCTGTTAATATACTGGACCGGCTGTAGCTGAGCTCCCGCGAGGTTTACCGTTCGGTAAGTCGTCGACCCTTCGCTTATCCCGACAGGAGTTGATGTTAGGACAGTCTGTGTGCCCGGTTCCGCGACGGTCACTCTCTTCAGTGTCGTTACGCTTTGGGAGTATGGTAGAGTCATTTCTGCTGCTGTGCAAGTCCAGAAAATTAAAGAAGAAATACCATTGATATAAAAATGAGTTAGGTGAAGTTAGCGAAGCCCTTCTGCGCACTGCTGGCCGACTCCTGACGTCTCTCCAGTCAAGTTGTATAAATAAGAAGAGGCGTGTTTTGCTAATTACTCCTCCCTCAGCTCAAATATCCAGGTTTCTGAAACGAAACTAAAGGGAGGAGGTGAGGTGATGACGTTTTTCACCTGTATACTGGGGCTGCATTAAAATCTATCGAGTTATCTACTTTACCTATTCTAATACTACTCTTACAGAGCTTTCTGCAAGTCAGTAACCTAAACTCTTTAGTTATTCAATTATATCTGGATGGTAATTTACTCACACATTCAGTTCGTTCTCAAATCATGTTTGACTGCGTCACAAGACTTGCTCGCCTGCATCAGCAGAAGATGCCAAAAGCCCAGTAATTAGCTCGTGCTTGTAGGGATTACTACTTATCAGGGGTAAAAGATGTGCGACCCCCCTCCCACATTTTTCTAAGGGCTACTATAAAAACAAAAACAAGAAATGAATAAATAAGTAAACAATCAAAAAAAACTGTAGTTTTTCATTTTAATATTACACATTTACTAGTTAAGCAGTTCTGGGGGCATATATGGTATTTGTTATTCTCATATTCATACACATTTTTTCACTTTAAAGAAGATATGCAGGTTTTTTTTATATGTCAAGCTTAAGTGTAAGACTTCTGCCACGTAAAACACTTTTAAAATGACATGATATAACCACTATAACTATTGTTGCTGGACAGGATTCTTAATACAGCTCTTTGTTCCATCGCTTTGTAAAACCTTTTAGATTTAGACATAAAAATCACTGTTGTAATAAAAATCACTGAAACATTTCAAAGTTCAACATTGTTTGAATTTTTTCTTTTATCTATTTTGAGTTTGAAACAGTGAATTTTGAATATTTTGGAACCTATTTAATCTCATTTGTGTCTCTCAAATTTAAATAGAACGTTCATTCACATACACAACTGTTTTTGATAGGTTAAGTTTACTAATCTGTTTTTCACTTGCACTTGCCGTACTTTTATTGCAAGTTTTCCAATTTCGTTGTTGCTTTTTGACTGTGTGAACTGTTGTGCACACACTAATAATTTTAATTACTAAACAAGTTAAAGTACAACTGTGTTCTAGTATTAAATGGTTAGATGTGATTTAAACTTACCACGTCATAAGTCTGATCTAATAAAAGATATGGGGCCCCTATACAGAAAACATCTTCATGTTAAAATCAGCTTCCAACCCGCCAATAAATAAATGTTTTGATAATAACATAGTTCGGGTGAAACGCTGTACGAATTGCTTGCAGCTGTTAGCAATCAGCTAATCCTTCCCCTAGTTACAATCACCCAATCAAACCCTTTCCAAGCACTATAAAATCACAGCTTCCCTTTCATTCCTCATCTCGCTTTTGCAAAGAACTCAACGAGAGGCAACTCACCCAACTACAGCCTCGCCGTCTACTCTCCGCCGCTCAGGCCGCCTCCGGTCCTCCACGGATGCCGATCCAACCGCCAGCTCCCCGCCGATGTTATCTTTCAGCCATTCACAGCATTTCGACCCAGCTCAGCCATCCGCTAACCAGCCACAGCCCTCCACCAGCCAGCTGTTCTTCTGCTCCAATCCTGAACATGCAAAATAACACTAACTCTCCATTTTCTCTTCCCACAGACTTTAATCAGCCCGGGCCCTC
>JAUCMU010000046.1:11547317-11557393 GCA_032275025.1 Enteromius treurensis | reverse complement strand
TCGGACATACTACTCGCCTCGCATACTGTTTTTCACGTACTATATAGTAGGGAAGTAAGCGATTTCGGACGCAGCAAAAGAGTGTTAAGATACAGCAATTTAATCTGAGTACTAGCATCAGAACCAGAATTCTAGGAGAATCCTAATGAAAATCATTACATTATTTAATAGCAATTGTAGCCCTAAACACAATGCAAATAGGTTATTTGTGCAGTAAAGTGAGTAACCAAAAAAATAAATATATTTTATAAATACTTTTAAAATAAATTTGTGTGAAGAGGAAGCTTGATCCCAATAAAAAAGAAATGTCACTGTGGGCAGGACTACTCATCGCTACAGCACAGAAATAGAAACAAACACTGTGACACTCAAACAGTGTGATCACAGCCGGTTAGGACAAACTCAGATGAGCACATAAGAGACAGAATTTATTGTTCTCTTGAAAGTCTCTCTCCCAGTGTTGGGTTGCTAATTAAAAGGTTTGCATTCTTACACGTGGCAGATGTGAAATGCGTTCATAGGCGATGCGTTCAATTGCTTACGCATATCCACACAAACACTACTGATGACAACTAAACGAATTGACATTGCTTTCAGCAGAGTTCAGAGTTGGAGTTGTTAACAGTACTGTTATTCTAATATATACATGATAATAAAACAAATCTTTTGACATACGTTTTGCCTCTTTGGGTAGCTCATTAGATATTGGAATAAAGCAATTGTGTGCAACATGTTAACATCGTGCAATCTGACATGTTAGGGACTAGTCTGCAGCACTCAACACGTGGATAATTCTCAGCAGACAAATCCGTCATAGTAGGTTATCAATTATTAAAATATTCATTGTTTTTCACAGTTTAGACAATTTGAAGTGTCATGGCAGAGACGGATGCCATTGTTGGCAAAACCCAAATAAACAGCTCAAATTTCTTGACCGCAACACTGTAACCCGTACCAAACTGGTTCGGTGAGTTAAAAGAATTTAACACCATGACTTTGAGACTGAGACTTAGATAGAAAGTTAATAACATCACTGAAGATATCAACAAGTGGCAAGCATGATGTTCTATTCTCATAATGCAGCGTTGTATGGAAAGGATCTTGTACCACATGAACAGTATCAAAGGATTCATCCCATAAACCCACCTTCTGGATGACTAACAAACAGTTTCTTCAGTGTGTTGTATGTACCAATCTTGATTGTCCCGTAGGAAGCTTGTCGGAGGAGTGCAGGTGAAATTCTGTGAATAAAAAGCGCACGATTTCAAGGTCAATGCTTAATGTAAATCTAAACAGATTAATGTTTAAGTGACAGACTAAAATACATCAATGACTGATAAGCAGATGTGTCAATGTTGGGATTGGCCATTGATGTTTTCTTCCCCCCCAAAATAATCAAAATAGAGAACCGCATAAATTTTGTCACTGTTAGTGTTAGAAAACATTAACGTTTGCGCAGCAAAAACTTGCCAAAGGTTTACTCATTCACAGAGCTATGCCAAGAAGACAGACAAAATCATGCAAAGCACACATGCAAAGTTTGAGCAAAGAAGTTCAACAGAAGTGGAACATTTCCCCAGAGGAAAACCTGCATTTTTTAAATGGAAATTGCTAACAAAATATCTATTAATAATTATAATGAATGCATAGACCTTTTTAAGAAAATCATAGGAAATTACACAAACTTGCTAACTGGAAGCTTCTAGTCATAAAGAAAAAAAAATAGCACGTTAATATGTGAGATGATACTCAGTGACACACAGACAACACGGCTAAGCTAAACTCAACCGACTGCAGTCTGCTCATGCCAAAGCAGTGGGCCAGTTTCACTTGACTCAGCTCCTCTACAGACCCGTGCAGAATTAAATATCATCTATATTTAGAGTTTATTACAGCTATCAGCTGTATTTAAACCTCTTAAACCACTGCACGGCTTGCAAATAAGCCTTTAAAAGGGAACACAGCTATGATCTTCAGAAAGTATACAATAAAACACCATAACCCTGATGCTAAGTAAAACAAAAATGCTTTACCACAAATGAAGCATTTCCCGTCACTCAGCATATTCAAATAATCTGCACTCACCCAGAGTACAATGCTCGGATGCCTTCTTCACGGCCAATCCTGAACAAAGCATGGAACATGCCCCGATATCGGACCTCCATACAGTGCGTCTGCCCTTGAACCTGGAGCCGTGTTTTTGTGAGATCAATGGGAAACGTACCTGCAAGAATTAATTATTAATTGATCAATGTGGATTTAAAAATCAAATATGTAATGATTCATACTAGTACCATTATCAGCTACAGTTCTAAATGTATACAGTCTTTTTTTTCTTCTTAACTTTCATTTAACATCCCACCCCAGACACTTTTGGTTTCTACGTACACTGTGGGGTAGATAATGTTTTTAAATGCGCTGCAATATTGTGTGGAAAAATAGTTTTTTTGCATTACCAACCAAGTCTCATTTCACAGCGGTGTTTCTAAATAAAATACTGTAAAAGTCTATAAAGCTATCAAAAACTATATGATAATCCAGCAACTAAACGGTCAATAATTTAACAAATAATAGTTATAATAATGTTATAGATAAAAATGTTTATAATGCATTTTTTTTATTTTCACCATTTTAGGATTATTTCTTTTTAAGCGTATCAAAATGTAGAAACCACTTTCAATATCAGTTATTGCACATGCAAAAAAAATTTAATATCTAAGCTATGTTCAATTAAATGTTGATATGCATTACCACAATCCATTTAAGATATAAACAAGTGTTTAAGACACGCTCTATGCAACCATTAATGGCCAATAATAGATTATGATGATGTAAAAACAGCAGGTGCACAGACTCACCGAATTCTGCGACAATTGAGGCCATTCCCCCATAGATAAACGGCTTCCAGTTCAGGTTTGCCATTTCTGTTGCGGCCCCTTCGGCTTGATGCAGTCCTACTAAAAACAGCAGAAAGCCAAAATAGGAGCAAATTAGCTGCTTTAATCTCACATTGTACAACATAGCGCTTCCCGTCTGTGTTACAGCCAGTCTTGTCAGACGCATAGACAAATGTGCACCGGAATAAGACGAACCGCATTAAACATTCATTGCAAGCGCCATATGAAATTTGGGGGAATCCTATTGGTTGTACACGCTGTCAATAATTTTGTCGGCGATGTCGATTAGTCGAAATTATCTGATGCTCCACCTACTTCCGCCGCCAAGGTAGTTGAGTGACAGCTAGCAATGGCTCGCATATTTTGGTCAAACCATCTAACATTTAACTTTTAAGGTTACCGTTTAAAATTAAGAAGAGTAGCGTATTGCCACCAAAGGCATGAACATAATAATGTCTATATTGCAGACTTAGTATGAAAGGTCAACATACTTGGTTCCGTATCCGACAACTAACGGCTTGTAACGGATAGCCAGGTACCGCAGAACTCCTCTCACCATTATAAAGTACAAAACTGAGTAATCATCACATTTTAGTAAATATCGCCTCGCGAGCTCACATACCTGAGGGATTGGTGCTTTAGTCACCTCTGTTATTTTATTTTGGACTCCATCGTGTCGACCACATGTAGGATTTCTGTACTTTTCGTAGTCAAACTCCAGGAGCGCGCATACGGCTTTTTAGTTTCCCATCATGTGTCTGTAGCAGGAACTCCACTCACTGCGACCGGAAGTTCCCGCCCGGAAGTTTGAAAGAGAGTACCCTCCCCCATCCCTTACCCCTCCCCTTTTCAATGTCACCCTGCCCCTCAAGGGGACGCAATCTGTAAGGTTTTATTTAGCCTACATTTCCCCCTTTTATTGAAGAAAAGAAATGAATGCCAAACGTGTGTGGTTCTTCATGTAACGCCTCTTATAAACTCACTGTAATACGTTTTGTTTTTATTTGAGTAGTAAATTGTATTGGCTCACCAAAAATAACTACATTCAGAGATCAGCATTTGGTAACTTTATTTAGTTTTCTTTACACATTTTTATCATTCATTGTGAAGTCTGCTCCTTCCCCATACAATTTCAAAATTAAAATGAAAAACTAGGCTACAGTTTAAATTCTTACAGTTTTATTTTAAACTGAACTCTCCAGTCACAAAACACGATACTTCATATGTAAAGACTGCAAAGATAATGTCTTAATTATTTCAAGGTCCCTTTTTACCAGGATTATGTTTAGCCTAAGTAGTTAGTTAGACAAAAAGGCACTAATAATGCGTAACAAAAGAATTACCTATTGACTCTGTCTCTGTTTATTTAGACCATGAAATTAAGTTTAAAATTTGGCATATCACATGTTGTAATGCAAGCAAAGTTTGCCCATCTTTAACAGGACTGTGCTCCTACAAATACACACCAGCATCATTTGCAATAAACACCTCAACCTGCAAAGAGATTGCATAAAGTGCCATCTCTCTTATGACATTTTATGCATCTTTATGGACCATCAATTTGAACACCCAAACTCACTGTAAACAAGATGCAGCTTTTAATGATGTTGGGGAATATCTTTTAAAGGTCTCACGCTCTAATGACCACAGTTTTATGTAAGCAAATCTGATCTTGTGATAAGTAGTCTGTAGATGATCGTTGTGGTTTCACCTTCCCTCTAGTTTTAGGCAGTTGTGACGTCACAGATTGGTGCGTAGGAGCCTCATCACACGCTGGTACAGCTGCTGAACAACTGATAGCAGATTCCTGCCACACACAATTGAATAAAGAAGACCTTCATGAGTTGCCGTTACTTACATGCAGGACTTGTTAAAATACAGAGATAATAAATATTGTTGTAATTGAATCACTCTAACCTATATGATTTTTTTTCTGAAACTCAAAAGAAGTGTTTTAGTCCAAACAGCTGAAACATTCTTGAAAACTCATTTGTAATTCTCATTACAAGTCACTCTGGATAAAAGAATGAGCTAAATGAATAAATGTAAATGTTCAAAATTACTTTCTTATTTTCTATTACTTAAAGTTATTGACAGTTTAGATTAGATGCTTACGTACGTAGTTTCTGTGCACATTATGTTTTCTATCATGATATAAATCTGAGACATCAAGACTTTGCTCCCACCCCTAATAACCTCTCAGAAATAAAGCTACAAAAGCTGCTACTGGGGCGGTGTGCTGTAAAAAGATTTGCTGTAATTATGCAGCTGGATGCCAGTCACTTACTGTAAATTTATATTTATCAAATTTATAAGCAAGAGTTTGTTCAAAGATTAATGAACATTAAAACGTCTTTATCTTTACAGAATGAAACTATTAAAAACTGCCTCATGGAAAGCATTCTAGGAACCAGAAATCATCATCAAACGTTTTCTGTTTTATTCCGATATTGGTTCCCAGAAATGCTTTACATGACGTTGTTATTTTATTTATTTTTCCCTGTAAATATAAAGACTTTTAATGTTTAATGTTCATTTATCTTTAATCAAACTGTTGCCTTTAATTAACATCAATTTAAATCTACAGTAAGTACTGTAGTACTGTAATTTCTACAGGGATTTTCAAATTTTCAAATGGTACAAGTTTGTACCTGGAGGGTCTGTTTTGGTACCTCAAAGGTACATATTAGTACCTAAAGTCTACATATGAGAACCTAACAGGTACAAAAGTGTAACTTTTCAAAAGGTACCACCCCAGTGACAGCTTTTTGTGACCATTTGTACCTTTATTTCTGAGAGGATCTGATTCCCTGGCAAAAACTGAAGAACATGGCACATCACAGTTACACGTGATTGTTTTGGTAGCCGGTATTTTTTAGTAATTTAGTATAAAACAATATGTCAGTAAGTTCAAAAAGCAAACAAACAAAACATATAATATATAAACCCTACAGACTTTTTTTTTTTTTAAGTAAAAAGTACGCTGTAACAAAAAGCCTTAGATTTTTAAGTAGGTCTACAATCAGTTTATCTCTATAAATCATTTTAGTTAAATTGCATTAAACTGACTTGAGTTGAATCTCGTATGGCTAATTGTAAAAAGTTTTTATATTTACAGTTTAGTATATTGCTGAACGTATTTTGATGTGTTAAAAAATGTAAATATAAAAACAACCAAAAACTCACCGGGCACCATTTGATGCGCAGTTGTTTCTGTCCGGGTGAAGGCAAAAGAGTGATGCCAAACAGTACGCACAACACAGCAACATGGAAAGCAGTCTTCGCTTTAAAGACATCTTCTTCCCAGTGCTTTAAACAACCTGAACAATGGTATTCCTTTTAAAGAGCCCAAGATGTCCCTTATTTCGGAAGCTGTGTGGTTGAGGTGTGGGCACAGTTCGGGACAAACCACATCCAAGAGCTTTCTCTGGGTAGAGTGTAGCGGTGGGCACAACAACTGCTGACCACAATCCACTTTCAATAGCAGTGAACAGTCTAGTAGGGATGAATAACATTGCCACATTGTTGACCGCTGGGAGTCTGGCTTTATTGTGTGTACTGTCAGATCTTTCTTCGGTATGGACGACTATGTGCAGATTGTTAAAAACCAGTTGTGTGGTTTTTAAGTCCATTATACTTGATGGCTTTGACTCATTCCCATGACTCCAGAGAGAAGTTGAAGAGGTTGCTGCATTAACTGATTTATTTTGGTCCCAAAATATATCAGTGCATTGACCCTGACTCGGATGATAAAATGTAAAAGGGTTTGTAAATGTTAAGCATTTATTCATCCATAAGCACTTCTGTTTATTTAGAGTTTGTTCACTCATGAGTAATCACAGTCATGCTGTTTGTGTCCACCCACCTCCCAATCCACCCTCTCTTCAAACCCAACCCTCGCTTCACGTTCATCAGTTTCCTTTCCCCCTTTAAGGTTGTCCAAATTTAGTAGACTCATACCATGCTGGTAGAGGAACATCTCAGATTCAAGTGAATCGGAAAGATCCACAAAGAGATGCAAGAATGACTACTCATCTGGAATCCTTCTTCTGGATTTTGATTCCACAGTTCTGTGGTGAATTTATTGGACTTTTCACTGTGATGAAAATGGATTTCATGAGAAAGGAGTTCATCGGCTCTTATCACTTTTTCAGGCAAGGAACAATCTTAAACTTCTGAGGAGCATCCTGAAAATATTTCTTTATGAAAAGTCAAGGATGGAGACTTCATCAATAGATCAACTGGTTCTCTCACCTCAGTAAGGTTAGGTTGTAAATTCAAAATAATCGCAATTTCGTGGCAATAGCCACTTCCGGTAGGACGTATGCTCTGATGGGACCTGGACGGTAGCCAAGCAGAACAAGGGGCGGACAAACGAAATTACAGAAGCAGAAGCAGCAAGATATTTTTTGTTTTTCTCAATGGGAGAAAAGTAAATCTATATCTTAGTGTCTGTTTCTTCCTCTTGAAACCATCAGTATCTTTGTGTTTGAACTATTCATATATTCTTATCAGCTTTGAAAAAATGATGATCACTTTCAACGTGACTCAGGAGACTATGAAGGAGAACTACGTAGTGACAGGGCCCAGTCCACAGCACACAACCCCTGCTGTGAAAGAAAGAGAAGTAGTAGCCATGGGCTGGATTCTTAGTGGGGGATCTATTTTGATCATCTCCACCAACCTTTTAGTCGTCATTGCCCTGGTGCTCCTCATCCGCAAGAGGGGCTGCCAGAGCTGGTGTTTTGTCTTAAATCTATCCATAGCCGACATCCTGGTTGGAGTGGCTATCACTGGCATTGCCACTGATGCTCTCAAAGGAACGACGTCCTCCATGGAGAAGGGCATTTGTTTGTTGCGCATGACCTTTATCATGGCACCCTCTGCAGCCTCCATCTTAACCATGTTCTTGATTTCACTGGACCGCTACGTAGCTATAAAGTTGCCCCTGCGCTATTCACAGCTGATGAATGGAAAGATGATTGCTGGGGCTCTGGTTCCTGTCTGGCTCATTTCAGTGACTGTGGGATTTTTACCCAGCGTTTTGAAACCGTTGCAGAAGGAAGGCTATCACAGAGTCTGCACGTTCTTCTCCGTTATAGAGCCAAAGAGCATCATTGTGGTCTTCTGCCTTTTTTTCTTTCCATTACTCTTAGTCTTCATCTATTTTTACATGGACATCCTAAAAATTGCATGCGACCATCAGAAGCGCATCCATGCCCAACGAGCAGGTTCACGCTTTCTGACATCCAGCCGTTACTGGGGTCACGTAAAAGCCCTGCGGACTGTTGCCGTGCTGATTGGTTGCTTCACACTCTGCTGGTGCCCCTTTTTTGTGGTCAGTATTGTGCAGGTGTCATGCCCAACCTGTGAACTTTATGACTTTTTGGAGAACCATCTCTGGCTGCTGGGACTGTCAAACTCCCTAATAAATCCCCTTGTTTATGCTTGCTGGCAGCGGGAGGTAAGAAGCCAGATCTGTGAGATCTTCACTCATATTAAAGTTGTGTTGTGTGACACACTCTGAGACGGCAGATAGATGCCCCACAGGCCAACTGACTGTCAATCAGGCAGTAACGTTTCATGACAAGATGCTAGCCACCCCTTTAAATTACAGTAGGTCTGTAATGACAATTCCTGTACAACATCCAGAAAATATTTCCAGTAGGATGTCCTTTTAGACCAGAACCATGGAACTGTAAAAAGCTTAGAAAAATGTTGAGCCCAGAGTATCTGTCCAAATGCAACAGACGCCCCTTTATTTGCATACAATATGTTAAAAATATCCAAAGCAATTTCCCATTACCACTTTTTGCCAGTTGTAAAATATGTGACTGTAATAAATTACATAGTATTTGTGTTGTATCTTTGTAAAGGGTTTCTCATCATCACTGTCATCTTTCCCACTGATGGTTATGACAGAGCCCTTTTAATAAGATTGTCTATTGATAGGGCAACATTCTCTGTAAAATGGTTTGCGCAATATTCATTGTGAACACCACTATACAAATAAATAATTTGATTAAAATTGTTTCTCTTCTTTTACCATTGCTGGTAGTACAAATACAATAAAATATTTAAATATTTGCTTTGGTTTTTATATATACATTCAGAATTATTTTATTGAATTAGCTAAGTACTTTAAAATTGTTGTATTCCATAAGTGCTGTGTTAAATGCTAAAACTAAATCTCTATATTGTATACTGTTAGAGGCTAGTTTTAATGTTTGTGACAATCTTCTGCTTTAGCTCTGTATGGATTTCAAAATGTGACACTGGACTATATAAAGGCTGCTGTTATCAACAGTGTTCACATTGTGTAGCCTATACAGTTGTTGACAGAGTTTTATCATGTTGATCATGGGACAACAAAAGTCTCAAAGAGAGAAAGGAGTGTGGAGAGGAGTGTGTGCTTGGGGCCAATCATATTAGTGCTTTCATAAACTAAATAAAATGAGGTCAGAGTAAAGTGCTGTAAAACTACCCTCCGTCCTCCAGGACAGCTCTGTAGTGCTTTCCTAAGTGCTTTGAGAAGAGTGAGAACCTCGGGTGCAGCAATGGTGTGGTTGCTGGAGGTGCTGCTGTTTTCATGATCATCAGCCTTTTCCCAAACAGCAGAGATATCAGTTTTGACGGATTCTGGTGCCTTCTCAGATGGGGAGATCTCTTAATCACAAAATCATTGCAATTGAATAACTTAAAATAAAATGTTTATTTTCAGTCATTTTATTTAAAGGACAATGCAAAGAACCCATTTATTGACATTAAAGAGAAATTACTGACCTTACACATAGGAGCCTGATATAATAATGTTCATTTTAAAATAAAGTTTCAAAGGGCACTTTTTTCTTTGCCTCTGCTTGATGCAATAGTTGTTTTATCTTGCAGAACTGCTTGCTTGCCTATGCATTATAGTTAGTTTAGTTATGGTTAGTTAGGTTTTAGTTTAAGTGGACAGTAGACATGGTTAATTTTAAGTTCTGAAGCACCAAACATTTTTTTAAGCAACGGGAAAGCTTCCCAAAGGTCCCTTCCGCAGTGCTCCAGCCACTGGCATCTGGGTTCCTTAGCCTATAGGCTAGTCTCGCATAGCCAGACCTTAAGACTGACGGCTGAAGGTCTGGACTTCATAGCCGCTTTCTTTGGCAAGACCCGCCCATAATGCCGTTTGACTGACAT
>JAUCMU010000046.1:11536239-11547217 GCA_032275025.1 Enteromius treurensis | reverse complement strand
CCTACGGCACCGTCCAGAAATCAATTTAGCTGCAGCACAGAAAACAACCCAGCAGTTCTTTGGTGTTCAGTTTAAAATGATTTTTCAAATGTTATTTAATAGAAAATATTGTTTTAAAAATAGTTTTTTCTCCCACCCCCCCACGAAAAATCGTGATACGAACCGAATCGTGGGTTTGGAGCCCTACTCTGTTGCATAGCATGTTCATGAATTTCGGGGACGTTGCAAGCAAGATCATTTTGGATAGTGGTGTGTTTATATTGGCGATTTCAAATATCAACAGGATTTCTCAGAAATCACTTACTGCACCTTTAATGGAAAGTTCATTTCTGTCACTGCTGTGAACTTAGCATCTCACATGAATATGAAAATCATTATGAATCCCTAATCAGGCCTAAATCAGCAAGTTGGCCAGTACAAAACTGTCATTTTTATTTGAAGAATCTCCCAAAATACCGCAATAACATTTTGGTCAATACACCATGCACTCTAGTGGAGGGATAGATTTTATTCTATTATAATAACAGATCACATTACTATATTATTTATTGGTAGGCTTTAAGAAAGGCAGGATCATCTGCAACATTATAGCAGTAGTGTTTCTGACTTGTCTGGGCATACTGAAGTTGTTCATATTTTAATAAAACACTATCAAGACATCAATGTTTCCTTTAAAACGATGTTCATTATGAATACTAAATAACACAGGTTCAATTCTGTTGCATTATTGAAACTGTACAAACGATTGGTTCTTCATGACAATAAATGGTCATTCATATTTTGTTTATAAGGCTGTTTTGACAATTGGAATATGAATGTACATCATGTAGCCTACTTTGTCGCTATTCACCGTTACATATCAAACATTAAACTATAAGAGAAAGCAGTTATTTAGACACAGCCTTGTTTATAAGGAACATTTTATATACTGTAACCCTGTTGACAAAGTGAAAAAAAAAAAACTGTCTGAAGAATCACACTGATCTTTAGCCTCCCTAGAAGCAATGTGGCAAGACATGATGTGTTCACAATGTCAAATGATAAAAAGGGGTATTATTGAATGAGCACATTAAAAGGGAATGGGAACACCCCAGGCGTGAAAGGTTTAAAATAATCAGATGCCTACAGGGGACCCTTATTTCTTTAGCTCTTTTTAGTGTCCTTTTAAGCATTTTCAATGTTTATATTGTTTGGGCCTTCATTTGTGGTTTTGCACTTAAGTTCCTGCTTCACACACCTAAGGCGAAGCCAATGTGATTCTCATAAAACTAAAGAGGCACCACAGTTAGATGGGAAATTGGATTATTCACAAAAGTGTTATGGCATTGCTCAGTCATAATTATTGTAGTAATTAAAAAAAAAAAAAACTTGATGGAACAGCTTGAGAAGGTACCTATAACAAAGGAAACAGGAAGTAAGTGAGCACAACGATGAGATGTGCGATGGGCACAGTAGCGCACACACATACACCAAGTGTTTCACTTCCTGCTCAAGTGAAGTTGGTTAATATTCTTAGGACTGTTTCCTTTTGAACCAGTTTCACCAATGAACTCTGGTTAAGTCAGGTATTACGCTAACACAACTGGATAATGGGAAACAGAGGAAGCATTCTTCAGCATCAAGAATCAATGCTTTCCCAGAGTAGACTCTGGGGCGGCTCACAGCTGATTCCCATCTAACCACAACTCAGCTACTGAATCTGGTGACATTAGAGTGAATCAGCCTTCAAATTTAGAGGAAATTATATGATTGGATTTAAACTAATTTGTATGTCCAATGTACATGACTTTTATGGCATTTACAAAGAAAGACCGCCTAATTATTGCAGCTTTGCTTAGCTATACATGGGTTTAGGGTGTGAACCATCTTCTAACTCTTAAGTAGTAGTAAATATGAAAGGTAACTCATCCCACACGGTTTGTTACAACCATGAATGACGTCCTAGAACGGTCACACACTACTGCACAGCCATGAAACATTTACATTTTCAAAAGCAAATGCAAACATCTGGTTGCCGCACCTATCCGAGCATTTTTGTTTATTTGATTTAGATATGAAGAGAAGTTTTTGTTTTGAGTATGGAGGGAAATACCACATTTCCCTGGCATTGCACATGCTCAAGATCACATCAGCAATGGTCAGGAAGTTAAGAGGCGTTATGCAACACCTTCCACAACCATCCTGCAACAACACTCTTCTATCACTGACATTACTGCCACAATCCGAGCAGTCAAAAGACAAATCTGTGACAGAATATCCATATCACGACCTTAACAGTCGAAGCAGTTTTTTTGTTCTTGTCACATCAGATCTATTTGAATTGTACATTTCTTTTAGGAGGTGCAGAAGTGGGGAGAATATTCGGATGCAGATTGCAACAGCACATTTGGTAAAAACATCGGACATGTGATTTCTAAAGGAAAAGGTGATCACAAGGCACACACAAGCCTACTGTAAATAAAATCGGCTTAGTTTACAATTCATCTGCAAAATGTATCTAGTTTTCATTTATTGGTGTGAAATCAAAGATGATCTGCACAATTCACAGTTTTTTCTTGAGAAGGGTTAAGTGACAAACATAAAAAATGACAGTTAACTTCCTCTTTCTGGCCCAGCCACAGTTTCCTCTCCTCTACAACAGTCGCACATTTAACCCGTGTTCTTTGTTGCTGACGAAGGCATGAAACTCTGTGGCCAACCTACATTCTCAACATCC
This sequence comes from Enteromius treurensis, assembly GCA_032275025.1. Classification (NCBI taxonomy): domain Eukaryota; kingdom Metazoa; phylum Chordata; class Actinopteri; order Cypriniformes; family Cyprinidae; genus Enteromius; species Enteromius treurensis. The sequence goes on along the minus strand of JAUCMU010000046.1, from coordinate 11,544,501 downwards.
CGGTTTACGTTTATTATAACTTTAGCATTTTGGGCAATATAGAAAACGTCAATTTTTAGTGACTGAAAACAGCTGAACTAATATATTAATATATTTTTTCGCTCACTGTATCGTTCTCCAAGCAAACAATGCAATTTTGGGATTGGCTTTTCCTTACATATTGGCATGTTGCTCTGCCATCTGATCTCAGATAGTTTTACAAGATCTATCAAAGGCGTCTAATGAACTATTATGCTTGTTTATATTTTTAACTTCCTTATGTTTGTAATGTTGCGTTTTTTTCAATGCCGGACGAAAAACATTAGCAAATTTATTAATAATACTAAGCACTGTTTCTGAACTCCTTTAAATGTCTTCTTCCGTCACAGTATCCCTCATTTAAATAATTCTTGCCTGAGGCATATGCAAAAAATAAGAGTAGGTGTTGATGCCATGTCCAAAAGATGTTTCTCAGATCTAATACACTGACACGCAGCTGTTTACTGTTTATGTGAGTTAATTTGACATATATTTTTAAAAAACATTAGAATAAACTTTTCATGATGACGAAGATCTGCAACGAGTGACATGCAACGCACTCACATGCAAATGAGCTATGATAACAAAAAATACAGAGATGATAAATCAAAAACAGATTAATTGCTTGTTGTTGACCGAGTAACCAATGTGCAAGCTGTAAAATTATATATTCTATATATAGATAGCTAGGCAAGTATACGCTTTATGCGGGGTTAGGTTTTGTTATGATTTCCAGTCCTCAGAAAGCACATCATCTTTGTTTTTTCTTGACTTCTTGAAAGTTTGTGACTATTCATAAGTTACCGTTAGTGCGATCAGTATGTGAAGTTGCTATTACTTTAATCTTTCAACAATTTGTCTGTCACGGACATTGACATTTTTTTTCTGCGACTAATCAACTAATAAACACTTGGCCTCTTCTTGTCAACTAATGTTTAGCCAGCTATTAAGGTGGCAGCCCTAGGCTTCCACCCAAACAGAAGCCTTTACAGTATGGCATAATAAATGATAAGCACACAACCACTCGCTGCCACTGCGAGGAACTGATTTCGAATCATTTTTAACCCAAAAGGGTACCAATTGCAGCTTAACATGGAACTCTGCTGTGCAAAATTTCCTTTATCGGTTTGTGTTTACAGACTGCGATAGAACTTCAGTAATTAACAGAATGTATTCCTCAGATCCCTCACACTTATTGATGCTGACATGTTTCCTTTTATAAAATAAAAACGTATAAAGTGCAACATAAATATAATTATTTTTTCTGCGACTAACCGACTAATTACCACCTGGCAACTAATGTTCAATCAGCTATTAAAGTGGCAGCCCTAGGCTTCCTCCCAAAAAGCAGCCTTTACAGTATGGCATAATAAACAATCCTTGGGGTTATTTGAGCTGAAAATTCACAGACACATTCTAGTAGGGACACTTGAGGTTTAAAGACGTATTTAAGGACCCAGTGTTGCCAACTATTTCCAATGAAAAGTAGCTAAATCCTGCCCGAAAAGTAGCTAATTTGCATATCAGTGATGTCATCACATAGTATCTGACAAGCGAAAGCCCCCCCATGTCTCTACTCTGAGGTGCCATGTATTATATTATATTATATTAAAACATGAAATCCAGATGCACAATTAATAGGTTCTTATTAACATGTTACTTAGCGTGATGACGTCATTGTGTAATCGCAACTCATAACTACATCTTTATGTAGCTTACAAAATAATTCATGTTTTCTCAAATCGACTGGCCATCTCAGCAAAAATACTATTTGTAATACAGTGTGTCCATTTAGTTTTGTATGAAAAATATAGTTGACTATTTGTAAAAGTAATACAAACACTTTTTGATAAGAACTTTTTATTTTTAAAGATAACTCTGATAATGAACAGTTACAATCACAGCTTGTGTACTTACTCTTTTAACTTGTGAAATGAACACATCTGTGAAAGTGACAACAATTAAAGCACTATTGGAATTTATTGCTACCTAAATTACAAATATCAGTAAATAAACAGATATGGAAAACAATTTGAGCGAGCATGTGGACTTGAATGTGATATGCGTGTGTTGAAAATTGCTAAAAGTAGCCAAATGATTGCTAAAAATTGCGAAATTTGTTACTATGTGCTTTTTGAAAAAAATGTTGCTAGGGTATTATGAAAAGTTGCTAAATCTAGGAACAAAATTGCTAAGTTGGCAACACTGGCTCTCCAGGAGCAGGGTTGGAGATCCCTGGGATAGGCTATATTCTGCCAGATGGTGGCAGCGTTAACCTGTTTGACACTGAAAGTGTGCTTCTGTACAAAATGGCATCATCTTAGTATTTCTCCATTCTAGTACACAGTACTGTAATCAATTTCAAAGTGATGGATATTCTTTGTTGTTTTTTTTAATCTTGCATATATTAAACAGACTAAAGAATATAACAGCATTTTGTCAGTGAATTCTTAATGCCAACCCAGTCAGCACTGTATGTTGTAATCTACAGGTGGACTTCCATATGAGCTGACAGAAGGAGACGTCATCTGTGTTTTCTCTCAGTAAGTCTTAATTGCTCTCCCTAATGTTTTCCCCTATATTTCAAAAACGTTTTCATTTCTTGCTAAAGAAGTCAGTACTTTAGTTTTTTTTTCTCAGCGTAAAGCCTAATCCTCCTCTGTGCATCTCAGGTACGGAGAGATTGCCAACATCAATTTGGTGCGAGATAAAAAGACGGGCAAATCCAAAGGATTCTGCTTCCTGTGCTATGAAGATCAAAGGAGCACCATTCTGGCTGTGGATAACTTCAATGGAATGAAGGTGAAAGGCTTTTCCCAGTTGCTTATTCGGTGGTGTGCTTACTAATGGACTATATATTTTACGTGTTGAAAAATCATATTTAATGGTCTTGCATAAATATAAAAAAAAAATTAACTGGTAAAAATCATAGATGTGGGTCAGAGACATTATTTGTTAGTGTCCTTGATTTTTAATGGGAAATATCTGTAAAATGGCAAAATATTTAAACATTTTCAAAGATATATTTCACAGTTAAAAGTTTTGTGTTGTTTTGTTTTACAATATCAGCTAGGATGAGTCATAAAACAATATCATTTCATATATCAAGATTGCAGCAACATTTTATGTTGATAATGATGATAAAATGTCTGGACATTTTTACCAGATATATTTATCACATCAACATAAAGGTCTGGTTTAACTTGAAGAAATTGTTAAAAACATATAACTATTGTGTACTAAAATAAAGTGTTTTTTTTTTTTTTTTTTAAGGAATGCCATGCAACAATTAATTTTTTTTAATTCAGTTATGATATGATGTTGTGCAGCATCTTGCTTGACAATAAAAATGCAGTGTAGATTGATTTAATTTCATAACATTTTTAAAGAACGTTGAAATTGTTAATGATTTATTACTTAATTTTATTAGATACAATTATAAAACACAGAGTCCAGAAAAAATAGTTTAGGGGAAAAAGCATGTGGAAAGTATTTAATTCCACATTAATGGTAAATTAAAATCATGATAAACATCAATATTGTGTGATATAGAAAAAATATATATTGTGATATATAAATATTTTATGTATTATTTTACTTATTCATGCATTCCTTCTTTCATTTATTCGTAATAGTGTCTTGTGAATGACCCATGTGTCGCATGTATTTTTGTTTCTTAATTGTTCCCCCCCCCCTGCTTTAAAGATTAAGGGCCGAACCATTCGTGTGGACCATGTAGCAAATTACCGACCACCCAAGGACAACGAAGACATTGATGATGTCACTAAACGTTTGCGAGAAGATGGATGTGCTCCCAAAGTCCCCCCACCTTCCTTCTCTGAGCCAGAGTCTGAGGAAGAACATGCTGTACCTGTGAAAAAGCCAAAAAAAGGTAAGAAGAGGTTCTCTGTGTTAAGTCAATGTAACTATATTTGATAGGATTTTTTCAAACGGTAATCTTTTAATATTTAATGAACAGTATGTTTGTCATTTGGCTTGGTGACTGATTTATGTTGTTATGCTTCAGATAAAAAGGAGAAGAAAAAAAAGAAAAAGGAGAAGAAAGAGAAGAAAAAAGCACTAAAGGAAGAGAAACACGAGACACGGACTGAGCCGTCGGCATCATCTCCTATCAGGGTGAAGAAGGAGAAGGAGGACACGGCGTACGAGAAGTATGCCACGAAGGGACCGGCAGGAAGCAGAAGGGACAGATCAGGGCAAGACTTCAGGAACCCAAAAGACAGAGCAGATGAGGTGGACAGATTCAGAGATAGATATGGAGGTGAGAGGGAAAGGGATAGGGAAGAAGACAAGAACACAGACAGAAACAGAGAGGATAAAAGACATGAGGACACACGACAGCGAGACAGAGGAAGAGGTGTTGATAGAGAGAGAAATGGGGACAGAGAGCGTGAGAGAGAAAGAGAGAGAAACAGAGGAAATGACAGAGGGTTTGCCAAACACAGAGATCACAGTCGTGAGAGAGAACACAGGCGAAATTAAGCAGAGATGGTAACTTAACTGTTTTTGAGGGGAACAAAATGGACTCTGCTATTTTTTGTTTGTTTGTGTGCTTCAGGGATGTAAATAAATGTTTAGAATTTTTAATATCTGGCTGCAATAATTCACAGTATTACTGGCTACCTGGCATTACATTACACACCGTAGACTCATTCTGTTAAATAGATCCAAACATATTCAAATTTGGAAGGTTCAAAGACCAGAAATGGCTTGTTTAATAGTGTCAACAGTAATCTCCTTATTTAAGATGCAATTATGGATTTGCTCGTAAAACTATCGAAAGACATTTAGTTAAGGGCGTTCAGTTTAAAACAAACAAAAAATATATATATATATCGGACCAAGCAGATGTGCACACTACTCATTTATACCTGCTCAGCCGAAAACAGCATTTCATTGTTAATATTTGAATAATAATGAGCGCTATGGCCACTACAACATATTAAATAATCTATCAAGAAAAGATGAAACAATTACACACATATCCAACACACGCAATTCAATTATTGTCCCAAAAACATTGCTTTCTATAGCAAAACATTACACAGCACAGCTATTAATAAAGTAATTGAAGTGAATCGCACTCAAGTCAATCTGTTATAACTGAGTTACTATGAGCTCTTTTATTCATTAATGCTCAAATTCGAAGTATCCATAATTGACCAATCAGGAGCACTGCACATGTGACTCCATTAGTCTTGTTCTGTCACAAGACACTAAACGTTCAAGTCAATACTGAAGGTTAAAGGTCAAACATCTGATTGCGCTGAACTGTATGCTGTTGGGTCACCCCTGTGTGATGTCCCTCCTTGAAATGCCCACATGCTAGACTACATCGATCACCAACCCCAACTACCAATAAAACTCTATCACAGGCGATCAGGTCTTTGGATTGGAGCCTTCTTCTGATATTTTAGCCACAGCCACAGTATCTTCCAAACTAAACCGTGAATATTTACCATGAGAATATTAAAGGGTTAGTTCACCCCAAAATGAAAATCATCATTAATTACTCTCACGTTGTTCCAAACCTGTAAGACCTTCATTCATCTTCGGAACACAAAACACATATTGTTGATGAAATTGGAAAGCCTTGTCTGTGGGGAAAGCACATGCATGAACGTAATCTGCGGTTGTTTACACTTAGGGGGAAAACATATGTTTGCATTGATACTCTTTAAGATGGCTGAAGACGTAACTAGGAGAGAAGTGTGGTTGAGTAAATTGTTATGCACAAAAAAAGTATTCTTCTAGCATTGCAGAACTGAAGTTGAACCACTGATGACACATGGACTGTTTTACAGATGTATTTGCTACGTTTTTAGATCATTTCATCAAAAATATCTTCATTTGTGTTCCGAAGATGAACGAAGGTCTTATGGGTTTAGAACGACATGAGGGTGAGTAATTAATGACAGAATTTTCATTTTGGGGAGAACTAACCCTTTAAACATTGAATAACAGTTAAGGGAACAGGTTAAAAGCAAAACATTAGCCCTCTGTAATCACACCATTCAGTGCAGCAAATTAAATTACAAGAGCCTCTAAAAACAGAAAATGAAAGTAGAATTTGATGAGAAAGCAAGACTAATATATTGCAGGACTGACTATTGAAATGGTTATGATTTCTGAGAGATTAAGTACGTGTTTCAGGTTTTGTTTACAAAATGTTATGTACATAATAAATGTATAATTAATCTAAATGCATGTGGTTATTTTGTGAACAATTTATTTAAATACCCAAAGCTGCAGTAAAATCCTTTCTGAAATGTATTTACGAGTTGAATGCTCATGAGTCATAAAAGAGCGGGAAATTCAGGAGCTTCCTTTATAAATCTCAATTTTCAAATGTGCATATATGTGATTCAGAGATTTCAACCAGTATACAAGCAAAAAAAGTGTGCATGCCTCTTTTTTTGATGTGAAATCTTGAAATTGTGCCCGGCTGAATGGTTTTAGATTTCTGTAACCCCCCCCTAATTAATCTCATTAGCATATAAAAGAGCAGCAGTCAACGTTTAAATCAGGTTTCCTCAAATCCTGCCCCGAAGGGCCAATGCACTGCAGAGTTTAGCTCCAACCCTGATAAACTCACCTACCAGCGATGTTTTGAATTATCCTGAAGACATTGGTTATCATGCTCAGGTGTGTTTAATTAGGGTTAAGGTCCCCTTGCACATCAAGTACACATTTTATGGGTTCGTCCTCCTTTCTTTATCAAAAAGCTTGGTACAGATGCAAAAATCGAACCTTATCCTGTTTTTTTTTTTGTTTTTATTTAAAACAAACAAAAGTTTAGGAGGCAGTGTTTAAACATGATTAATGCAACGTGTGGTTGTATTTATTTTGTGGGTCGGATATAAGGATCTCTGGGGCCTGTTCCATAAAATTACCAAATAAGCCAGGTTTATTTCAGTTAGTCTGACTTACTGTCATTTGATTTGGTTTAAAATAGGTCAGACTAATTAAAACAAGCCTGGCTCATTTGGTAAACTTGTTTTATGGAACAGGCCCCAGATCTGTCTTTTACTTGAGAATGATGAGGCAAACACAATATAGTCATGAGTATATAACAATTTACAGAACATTCATGAATTGAATAAAAACTAGTGCTAAACTAATGCCGCAATTAATGGCATCCAAAATAAAGGTTTTTGTTGACATAATTGTCCCGTTTCAGAAAGGAGGTTAAGTAACAACTCAGAGTATGTTAACCCTGAAATAAGAGAATCCCTGGGTTTTCCCTTTCAAAATGTTAGGTTTGTCAATCTCAATAAAGCAGGGTAAGTCAAGCCTGTTTCTGAAAGAGAGGCAACTTTTACTCAGAGTCAGTTACCGTGGTAACCTACTCTGTGAACCTAACCTGGTCGGGAGCAGGTTTTATTCTCTAAACTCTGAGTTTCTGTCGGTCTCCTCCGTTTTTTTAAAGACGAAGTGGTTTTTCTCACCTTATATGCCACTTTTCGTTCTCTGATTAAATATCTTTATTGATTTTTCTCAATTTGTTTAAGCAGATGCAGTCTATATATATATAACTCCTTTACTGATAACTGGGTTCATCTGTGCAGAAGTTGATGGACCCTCCTCCTCTTCCTGTTCTTCCACACTCTGGAGGATGGTGATGGGGGAAGACAAGAATATACGTTTATACTTGGATATACTTACATTCTATGGGTTACTGGACACAAAAATGTAAAGTCTGTAGACATCAAACAATCTTTACAATCACATCGTGACATTACCTCTATAGGCCTCTCTGTAGAGACGTAAAATGCAAAAGAGCACTGTATAAAAACAGCATTGTATTGCCATTTACATTTTAAATGTCATTGGTAAAAAAAAAACTACATCCATGACCTGCTCAAACCTTACCTGATTGAATTATGTTTTAATATTTCATTTGGGAAACATGTGCTGTAACTGTAATTAATGGGATTGTTACTCGTTCTAAAAACTATTTTTTTTAGTACTGTTTAGATTCTAAATGTCATATCAACCTCTACCACTTGATCAATATAAAAGGCAGACACACAAGTGTACTTTTAAATCTTTTAAAAACTTAATTTTTGAAATTTCATCTTAAACTGATTGACGTGTAAAAGTGGGAACCTTACATTAAACTAGGGCTGTAGTCAAGACCACCTTTGTCGAGTCCAAGTCAAGACCGAGTCCAAAGAGGTTCGAGTCCAAGACAAGACCGAGTCCAGGACAGGAAAAAAAAGT
>JAUCMU010000046.1:11525476-11536139 GCA_032275025.1 Enteromius treurensis | reverse complement strand
GTTTTTGTTATAATATTAGTTTGTTTAAGTTAGTTTTGTATATACACAAAACAGTTTCAGTTGGTTTTCGTTTTTTTTTGTAAACTCTCGTTTTTATTTTTATTTCAGTTGACGACAATGCTTTTTCAATTCTAGTTTTAGTCTTTTCGCTCGTTTTCGTTAACTATAATTACCTTGGACCAGTATTACAGAGGGGGTACAAGTCCGAGACAAGTCCGAGACCATAAAAAAACGGTCTCGAGACCGGACTCGAGTACTACAGCCCTACATTAAACATTTCCACTGAACATGAAGTTCAGGTTAAATGCATTCTTGTTTTGTTAAATTTGTTGTAGGAACTATGCAGAAGCCTATTTTATGTAATTTAATGCAAGTTCATCTGAAATAACTTTAAAATTATGGCCAATCCCCAACTTTTTCAAGTGAAAAGTCAATAAACGTCACTCATTACATTATTTAAGTATTATACTTATATATTTAAATACTTTAAATGTTAACTTACGCATTAACTTGAGCAGCTTTGTTTTCCCACGCTGACTGTCTCTGTTTCGCCGGTGCAGTGGTGTTGCTTTTTTATTTTTTAAATAAGTTTGCATGAGCACATCAAGCTCAGCTGGAGAAAAAAATGCTGACCTCTTTTTTTCAGATGTCGCCATGGTGACCCACAATATCTGCGCTCCATTGATAATGCCTTTGTGGTCGTGGTGTACACGCTTAACACTGAATTAGTCTACTCAGAGTTGATTGACCTAACTCAGATCAGCTGATCTGAAACCCAAAACTCTGAGTTTTTAAGGTAAGTCAACTCAGAGTTCAAGTATAAACTCTGAGTTGGTTGAACCTGAAACCGTCCCAAAATGTGTGTGTACAGTGTGTATTCATTATGTGTGTGTGTGTATATATATATATATATATATATATATAAATACACACACATGCATGTATAGATTTCAGAAAAACTTTATATAAATATAGACATGTAAATATTCATCATATATAGATATATATATATAAATATACACAAGTGTGTATTTATACATAATGAATATACACAGCACACATATATTATGTAAACAAAACCTTTTACAATTTTGGATGTGATAGCACTCATAAGAACATTAAAATCAAACAGATACTCAGTCTTTATTCTTAATTTTGAAGTAGAGAATCTTGCTTAATTATTTCATAGGGAAGTTACATTGCCATCTCCAACCGAATCAATTTGGAATGCAAGCAACCTTCATTGTAACTTTAACCTTACATTTATTTATTTAGAATACTTTTCTTCAAATCATGCATTTGAAATAACTATTTTTAGGGTTTTATTGACAGACCTGTAGACTCACATGTGCTAGTATTTGTATCAGAGGGTTGGCACAGGAAACATTTCATCATTTGATTGCCGTAAACATTAAGTATTCTAGTCCTTGACAGAGACTTGTTTATTCCCAAGTTCATTAGGATGCTGTGCTCAATATTGATCGTGATGGCTTGATTGCGAGGCATGGCACAGAGCTCAGGAAACCACCTGCTCACTTCATTAAAATGTATTTATTCAGTTTTGTGTTCACTTCTGTGCAGGGGAGTCTAAGATGGTGTGGGAGACAGACAGATGGCTGGTGGGTCTCTTTTGACATGGTATGTCTTGACTCTGTCTGGTTTTGCAAAAAGCAACAACTAGTAGGTGGTCACATCAGAATTAAGACATCAGAATATATATAAATGCATTGTTTGACATAGCATTGAAACATATTAGGCTAAGTGTGCAAATTGAACATGGTTAGTGTCTCTGTGTCTAAATTGTTATTCTCCCAAGCTTTGCAATGCATTGTCAGCTCAATGATGTAGGAGGCATGCCACATAGACCTGGAAGCTTGGAGCTTCCTTCAGGGCTTGTGATCTACATGCAGGTACTTTGTCCTATTCAACATGCATTTGATATTTTTATTTCTACTTAAAATAATAGAGGTTGTACAGTCATCATCCATTTGGCTCAAGTGCATAATTTTCCTTCTAGATGAGTAATTCATGACCTGTAAATACCATTACAGATACACTTATTTTGAAGTGGCCTACAAAAAGGGCTGAAAAAGTGGTTTCAGACTATTTTACATTTCAAATACAAAAAAAATACACAATTTTCTTCTAGGAATGAATGAGCAAGATTTCTCATTTGCATATTTTGTTGCCATGACAACTGCATGTAGAGAGAACAAGCATCAGGGATGAGAGTCTATCCACGTGTGTGAAGAGGAAGGACACTGACCACATGAGAAAACGTTCACCTTTTTCCCATCGGCCTCAATGTAAAAAAAAAAAAAAAAAAAAAAATGCATTCGCTCCACAACAGATTTATAAAACATTTAATTTACATTTTTAAATAATTTTTCAGGAGGAGTAAAACAGCAGACAGATAAAGAAGAGCTGAGGGCATTAGTTGTGCATCGAACTTGTGATCTCTACACAGAACCACCCACATTCAATGCTCTTCTCGCACAGATGTCTCCAAAGTCATCAGAGGTATTTGAAAAGAGGCTATGTTCCGTACTTGGACAGAGTAAGTCAAACGGTTACTGCAGCAGGTTTTGGGGGCAAAGTAGAATGGCGTGCCGTGTCCTTCCCACTCATAATGCCACTTTTTAAAATTGAAGTCTCTTTCAAGACACTGCAGGTTGGAGGATAGTGACCTGAACTTGACACGGAGTCCTAGAAGGCGGCAGACTCTAAAAGACTGAGTTTGTATAGAAGTAAGGCATTGTGGGATCATTGACCAAAGAGGAGAGTGAGAAATTGCTCCGATCTTACTGGGGTTTAAAGAACTAGAGTAAACAAAGCTAGACTAAACGATCCTTTTGTAAGAGACGTAACAGTTACAACAAATACCAACAAAACTAAAGTGGTTTATATTTTTACAAAAGCTTTTCTTAAAGATAAGTAAGAAAAAGTACAAAGACAACAAAACCAATTAAATGCGGACACTTTATCAACGAGAAAATAACAGATAGTTGTTTGTGCGCAGGCTAAATCTTTTACATACAGTTACTGTTGACAAGACAAAGCACGAAAAGCAAAGGTGGAACACCTATATAAAAGAAATAGTTCATTAACAAATGAAAATTCTGTCATTTTCCTCACTTTGAGTTGTTGAAACTTGTATAGGAGTTATCTAACAAAATGTGATATTTTCAGTAAAAAGCCTTAAATTTCAGTCTATGCTTCTAGCGAAGCTATCATATGACTTCAGAAGATTTGAAATATAGAGCACAGGTTCTGTGGTCTGCATTTATGGGTTTTTTGGAGCTTGACAAGCCCCAGTCCCATCAAAGTACAATGTACTGAAAGAGAACAGCAGAGATATTCTATGTAACTTTTCCTTTGGTGCTCCATAAATAAGTGTTAGAATTAAATTAAATAACAGATTTATCATTTATAGGATAACTACCCCTTTAAAAAAACTCAAGTATCATATACAAATATATCTATGAATATTTGTGGCATTAGATCATGGGTAACAACATTTGAAATGGTTGGCTGTAGTTCTGTCGTTTTATGGAGCTTATATCACAAACCAGTTTTCTCCTCTGGACCACCAAGTATTGTCCTCATTACGTCTTGCAGCATTAATAACAGATATGGTATTTAAAAATATAAATAAATATTAAAAAAAGATATAGTGAAGAGGTCAGATTCTTGCCTTAAAAACATGGTGGCTAATGTCATTTTTTGCAAGTGAGTTTTATTTCCACCATGGGCATTGTTTTATCAAGCCAATATACAATTCAGAGGTTTACCATTTACATTGCCGTGTATAATTTCCATGGTTTCACTCAATATCCAAAGTTGAAAATCAAAGTAGTCAGTGCAGTTTTGTACAACATAGGTTTTATAAGCTTCTGAGGCAAATGTTACACCTTCATGCCTAGATTCTTCTCAAGTTAGCATTTTGATTGTGTGATGGTGGTCATCCACACCTGAACGTCTACTGAAAGTGGAATCAGACAGTTGAGGTGTTTGTCAATTGCCCCAATGCCTTCAACGGACTGCTTGCACCTGCACACATCATCTCCAGGACTCTTTCCATTGTAACCTAGCAAACTAACCTACTAGTGGATCTGGAAAGTGTGCGCTGTTTTAGCGGATGACTCTTGAACCGAAATATACACATATGTATACATCTCCCAACCGTTGCCTTCAGAACCTGCAGTCTGTTGAGGAGCAGAGGTTGTCCGAGGTTTGGTTCACTGGAAAAAGTCTTACGCTTCCACCTCAGCACATGGAGATGGTCACGTTGATACCCAGGTTGCCATTGTCTGCAAACAGATGGGCGATAGAGGTATCAAACACAAGACAGTCACTGTTCATGATGGCTGCTGCTACGCCATCGTGGATCGAGCGTGGCGTGGCCTCCCATGTGAGCCGCCTACGGTTGCCGTTCAACTCGAGGCGGTAGGCGAAGTTCTCCGCCTGCTTTCGCGTGCCAATGAGCAGAACGATGGCGAAGAACTGCTGGTGTCCCTCGTATTTCTCCTGCTTCTCTAGAACCAGCATGAAGTGGTGGCCGAAACATGACTGCATCATGACCCAGTCCACAGCCCCCGGTAGATTAATATCCGTGGCCAGAAAGACAATGTCCTCGCCTTGTAAGGTGGTAATGGATTTGTGGGCATGCATGAGATGTGGCATGACGGCCTCCAGGGAGCCCTGCCATTTACAGGAAGCGCCCGGGCACGGGCAGGTGTAGGGCCGGAACTCACAGACTTCTTCATGCTCGGGCTTCTCACTGTGGTGGAGGGACAGCAGACATCCAGCGGAGGCATACTGCAGGAAAACAGAAATGAGACTCGCATGAGCACCATAACAAAACAAAAAAAAACATTTATTGACTGACTGAAAGAGAGTGAAGAGACTTCAGATCGAGAGCGCTCTGGTAAGTAACTGATGATAAAGGCAGAGTAGCAGGAAAGGTGAGTGGGAGGCTGAAAAATGGTGTGAGAACAAAGGGAAAACTAGGATAAGGGGATTTCAGGAGGGCAGGTCAAGGACACAAGAGACAGGGATTTATGTATAGAAGGAACTAGGCCATGTGTCGAGATATGTCAGTATCATTTAAAGCAAACCCATAAATTGGGCAGAGTAATTTACGTCCTTTTGTGTGCATACTTGCCATAGAAACGACGTTGCTTCTAATCATGTGTCAAGCTGTGACAAGTCTCTCATTTTTTATGCACGTGTCCATGCAGTTTGGGGAAAACGAGTGGGACGGATCGTGTTGCTTCAAGATGAATGGCACAGCAAGGCTCTCTCTTTGATTATCTCGGGAAGGGAATATAAATGAAGGTCAAATATGAATGTTACCCCAATCTGCTCACTTCGCTGGAAATGTGCACACTGCATGACTTTCTTTGCTCACTCTAAAGCCAACATTTATCTCTCTCTCGCTGGCCTACAGGATTGGACTTGCAACAACAAAAGGTGAAATCCCACAATAACCTGATAAATGCCCTTCCTAGGGAATTTCATCAGCTTAGCAGAGCGGCATTAAAAACAAGGTATTCAGCTCAAATGATAGGTAAAGGTTTAGAATTCAACAGAGAAATGACAAAGCAACAAAGAAAGAAAATCCTTGCATGAATGGGCTTGGGGAAAGGAGCAAACCTTCTGGATTTCTGACAAAAGGCAAGCTCAATTATGTCTAGACAGTAAAGAACTAAGACCAAATAAAAATACTTTTTTCAAGGGCAAAAGCTAAGCAAGTGAATTAGAGATTTTCTTTTTATAAAACATTATTTCATTCTTTTCATGAAGTTTCTAGAAAATCTATGTAAACTTCATTAATTAGAGTGAAATCATTACACCACAGGATAATCCGTTTCTATCAGGTTAGAGTAAAGCTGGAGGTGTGGGCTTCAATATCTGCCAAATTAATTATTAATCTGAATGGTAAGTCACCGGCTGCCAAGCAAAAATCAATGAGTGACAGCTGTTATCCAGCGGTCCAGAAGACCCCAGAGGCTGTAAACTGCCTTAAAACACTGACATTTATTGTCAAGAGCTGTTAAGATCTTGGGAGAAAGAATCGTTATATCGCCTTCACGTTACACTGGGTTTTCCAAACTGTCTTTTATTAGAACTTGGCCTATGTCCAAATACCCTCAAATTCATTACGCTAATCCTTTCTCATTTCCCAGCCTTTCTTTTACGAATCTTCACGACGTGTGGAAGGTTTATGCATCCCATCTCTTTCCTCCCATTCAGACAGTTATCCTCTTATCCACCTTTTTAATGAGAGAATGACAGGATTTTGAGCAGTAATCCTAAGGCCGTACGGAGGAGATAAAGCCTCTGTCTAGTGCCTGTTGGAGCTGAGGGTATTGGCGTTGTAGGAAGGAATTGTATCAAGTGTCTGTTTAGGGTATACTGTTAAGTATGTGGTTTTATTCACATGTCTGTATTCAGTAATTACCATACCTGATTCCAGCTGTGAACTTTGCAAAACAACCCTGTACATCACTTACCTTGGATTGATTAACCCCTAGAGCGAACTAAATGAACTGTGTGTTTCAACAACACATTGTAACATGGAGTCAATGAATGTACTGATATGGCCACAATTTGAGAAAAATCAATTGCGATAAAATGAGCACAGCACCAACATATAAAATACATCTGCCACTGGCCACAAATTGAATTCACTTTAATTAAAACTTCAAATATATCACCAGCGAACACTGCTCCAGAGACCTGATGAAATAATAAGTGAAGTGCTCTCTTTCTAGTAAACCCTTGACACTGTGCCGAGCTAGGAGCTTAGCTCCTGAATTATTTACACATTTCCGCATTAAGTTGCAAATTATATCACCACTTTAGCCAAGAGGGGAAGTCGTTGGATATGCTCATTTTGATAAATAAAAACTAATTTTGACAGTTTATTCATTTGTTTTTGTGCGTGTTGAAATGGACATGTGTTTTCAAATCAACAAATTAACATCAAATAAACCAGAACATGAAAAGAGTCGCAGACTGTGGTGGTTTTAATCTTACCCAAGCTTAAATGCTTAATTTTCAAAACCTATTTTTGCCAAACAGACTAAATACTATTTATAAAAGTATGCAAGCAATATGCTAAACTTTACAACAAGCTGCCAGATGAACACATTGCAGTACAAGTACCGTTAAGTTCAAGGGTACCTTGCCTTTAACCAAATGACAGATGCCTCTGCCAACAATGTTGACAGTTGGGAAGTGCTGGGTAGCCTCATTTCAAGAAACTATTGATGTTTCCCATACACCTATTCAGAGCAATGAATGAGAGGCAGGCTTATCTCTCCTCCATTAACAAGCAGGAGGACCTTGAGTTGCCATCACCAACGTGTCAGTTGAAAAGGATGGCGTCTCAGCACTCAGATCCCCAGAGACTGAACCCAGGACAGAGGAGATGGCATCATTACCATGTCTTTTCCCTTCTCCCTCAAGGACAGGGTGAGTGCATATGAAATGGCAGGAGAAATCGCTCTTGAGACCAAGTGAGGCCACCAGCTTCCTTGGTCCCCTCTTATAAGACACAATGTCTGCACATGACCTCATCACTGCTGGGAAGCGGCTGGGCTCGGGTCATAATTAGAATCAACTCTGTGGGGGCCTTACGAAAAGCCTGTGCATCAGGCACCAAGAAATCTGATTTCTCCTGAACGGTGGCAAGCCATAGCTCCCCCTTCAACCACTGCAATGGAAGCCTAGACACTCGCTTTCCCACTCTGGAATCAATAGCAATTTAGTTATAAGTTTCAGAGCTGAAATCAGCCCACTGAAGGCCAGAGTAATTAGGTTAGAGGGGGGAGGGGAATCCTTGCTTGCCATCATCTCGCACTCGCTCAGTTCTTCAATTACATTTAATGTTTCTTTACGTAGCAATTAGTGTAATGTGTTTGTATATACATAGTATAACTGACATTGAGATGAATCTCAGATGAAACCATGATGGAAACATTGTATGTTCCTGCATCAAACAGCTAATGAAAAAGTACCATTATATGTGACCTTGGACCACAAAATCAGTCAGAAGTCGCACAGGTATATTTGCAGCAAAAGCCAAAAATAACTACACTGTTTGGGTCAAAACGATAGACTTTTTTAATGCCTAAATTAATTAAAATATCAATTAAAGATCATGTTCCATGAAGATATTTAGTAAGTTTCCTACCATAAATAAGAACTTTAAAGCTTAAAAGGGAATTTTCTAAATATTAAAAAAAAAATTATGCACCCTCAAATTACAGATTTTTAAATAGTCCAGCTTTCAGATGATGTGTCCATCTCAATTTCCAAAAATACCCTTATGACTGGTTTTGGTGTCCAGGTCACATATATGAAATATATATATATAGAAAAACAACTATAATATACTGAAGATAGAACTATGATCTTCAATACTCACCTTGCTTCCTGGAAGTGGTTTGGTATGACAAACCGGTCGATTTGTGCCTGTGACACAAACACCTCGTTGTCGTGGCCAACCGAGCAGGCACCGCAACTGGGACAAATCCCTCAGGAGTGGGAAACAGGAGGCCGGGCACAACATCGCTTCAAACACAACCCTACAATAACTCCCTAGTCAAAATGTTTTGAGATCGCTTGAGATTCTAGCTTCAATTTCCAAAAATCAAACCCAAAGTAATGCGCTGTATGGGGTCTCTCTATTCACTTGTCAGGAACGTCTTAAGAATTATACTGTGTACCGCAAAAATACTTACTTCATATTTGTGAGGAGTGAACCTACTGACCTACCAAGAGTCAAGGAGGCAAACTGAACACTCTGTACTCGTTCACTCGAGCGAATAACACCATTCCCACGAGTGCAAGTGTGTACGGCAGCACTGAGTAATTACACTGAATGCCTCACTGTTTACCTCCGATTCTGACAAGGATGCTTTTGTGTCCTGAGATAAACCACGTTTCACATCTACTGCCAAAACACAAGCCTTGCGGACGCGTTTAAACGATGCAGCCTCCTCGTATGCTGGCAGAAACATGCACGCAACGACAGTAAAACCAAACAAACGATCTATTGATTCAAAACATACACCGTGGACCGCACTGTCCCCTACAGGACCAGAAAGAGACCCACACTGTGATTCCCTAGCCGTACCCAAACTGTCATTGTCGAATGCCTCAATCCCAATTTAAATCTCTTCTCATTCCATGCAGATGCAGAATTCTTTCCTCTCAGTTCCCAACTCAGGATTTTCAGCAAACGCAGGTCAAATCAGCGAAGACAGGCTATTTCTTTGAGAAAGCTCACGGGATGAGCCACAAAAACATCTACGAACAGCAGCATCCAGTCAAAAAAAAAAAAGCTTCTGAACAGAGTCAGATATCGCAGGTGAGATGTGGTAGCCCCTAGAAAAGCATCAGCCTCGTCCCATATGGTGCAAGATCCTACAAATACAGCTTGTCGAGTGACTGAGATCCCTGCAAAACAGTCTTTTCTCCTTCCTTTCTTTCTTCCTCTCTCCTCTGTTGTTGCTGCGCTCCGGAGGGTGACAACTCAGCAGAGCTGCGGACGCGGAAAAACATTGTGGACTGCAGCACTGGCAGCACGCTTGCACACGACGGGAGGGGGTGGGAGGAGGAGGAGGTGTGTGTGTGTGTGGAGGGGGGTTCTCACCTCCCCATTCCTCTGCTCATGTTTTTTCTCTCTCTTGTGCCTGTAGCACAGCCATTTGGAGACTTCAAGCTGAATGTAATCTACAGGTTTTTTGTGTTACATGTGGGTTCTTTTATTCCCCTGCGGCACTTTTGAAGGGCAGATATATGAACGTACACTATGCATATACACTCGTGACTTAGTAAGCCGTAAGGGAAAAAGATGATTATGAATGCATTAATATCTAAATGATCTGTGCTATATAGGGTTGGTAGATATTAATAAAAATATGTAATTATTATTATCATTATTATTTTTTTATTTTTTAAGTATGTAATATTTACCAAAAATCTTCAATGTCACATTAACCTTGTAAACATTATATTGTAATATGGTGCTGAAGCAATAAAAAATGTACTTATCTATTTTAATGCCCCAGGAGTGGACTGCTGTAATTGACACTTTTCACGATTAATTGATTCTGATTCCTGAAAATGTAGATTCAAAATGCTTCAAAGTAAAAGTAAAATGCCTTAATTTAGGTTTTCCCACACAATTGTTCAATTGGTCTTAAGTAGCATGGGTATATTTGCAGCAATTGCCAAAAGTTCATATTATATATATATATATGAACTTTTGATTTTTTAACAAAAAGAGGTGAAATAACTGAAAACATCTTTTATATTCTAGTTTCTTCAAAATAGCCACCCTTTGCTCAGATTACTGCTTTTCACACTCTTGGCATTCTCTCGATGAGCTTCAAGAGGGAGTCACCTGAAATGGTTTTTCCAACAGTCTTGAAGGAGTTCCCAGAGGTAGGGGTGTAACGATTTGTGTATCGTATGATCCATGGTCATTTTTCCAAATCATCAAAGTGATCATTTGTATCTCCTTGTTAGTGGAGACTTGAGAGAGCAGAGCATGTGCGTGTCATTATTTAGTTGTTTGGAATGCACTTGTCCACAAGTGGAGCGATGTGATTTCCTCATTATCTTCAGCTGGGATGTTCCTGTGATAACG
>JAUCMU010000046.1:11492423-11515250 GCA_032275025.1 Enteromius treurensis | reverse complement strand
ATGTACATGTACAAACTACTACTACATATACTGTAAAACATTACTTGGTGTAAAGCTGCTTTGCAATGATATGTATCGTGAAAAGCGCTATACAAATAAACTTGAATTGAATTGAAATTGAATTAGTTTGACAACAAGGAAGGTTAGTTCAGGTTGTTAAATGTCATGTGGTGCAAATCCCCAACTTTATCACATTTATGAATGAATAACTGAATCAATTAATAATATAAAAAACACTTAAAATATGGATTAAAATGTCTACACTTACATGTACTCAAGGTATAAGAAGGTTTTTTTTTACTGGATGGTTACACCACATGACCTTTTTAGAGAAGGCTGCCAAAGTGATGGCATTGTTATCCACTAACACCCATTAATGTCACTCTAGGTCTTTGATAATCAGACATAAAGTATCTTAAGGACAATGGTCACAGATACGCCATGTTACGTAACCTGTGGTCAGGTTCATAAAAAGAAATTCATGTACTTTCTTGATAATTGCAGGATGAGATCTTTGTTTAGGTTCCTTTTGCTTTATGGATAAAAAAAACATGAAAGGATGAGCAGCGGTAGCTCTTAAAGTAATAGCAGAAAATTAAACTAATAACCCAGCTACTGTGCAGTCTGATAAAACAAACAAACAAACAAAAATCAATAACTTATATGGATCTTAAAGCTCTAATTAATTTAGAATTTAGTGTCTGACAACTTTAATTTCTCTATATTTCCTGTATGAAATAGTTTTAAGTTCACTTAAATTAGATTTTAAAAATATATATTTTTTATTCTAATAAATGTTAAAATTGATAACTCTTAATTTGACTAAACTATAATGTTACTAATGATAACATGCAGTCAATGGTTAAATAGGAGGGTAAAAGAAGAACAACTTCCTAAAGACATCAGTAGTATTGGTATTAGTGACACTGGCCTTATAATTAACAAATCATTTTTTTATTTAAAATAAAGAAATTAAACAAAAAAAGTCAAAGCATCTTAAATGAGCAAATGAATGAGAAATGGTTTAAGTGTGTCTTCATTAAAAGAAAAAAATGGCCCATTCATTTCCTAATTCTAAGGTTTTAGAAAGAAAATAGTAATAAAAAAAAACTGTTGTAATTGTGTCAAAACTGTCGCAAAACTTATTACAAGTGGATAAAATTCAATTCAATTATAATAGTAGTATGATATGATGCCTTTAAAGAGCAAAGGTGCGGTCACCTCTTGAATGCAGCACATGGCACAATCCCAGAATGACTGTTTTCACAACATCCCTCCACAAAAAATAGAGGTCCTGCATACTTTAATGCTGTTAGTACAGAGCATCCAATAACTAGCTGACAAAGCCCTTTGATGAAACAACAGCAGATCCAGCTTTACTTTCACTATGAACGGTGAGGGCTACTTTCCTCTACTGATGGCTGGTATCACACTAGAGACTGCACTACATCACGTACCAGTTGCCATGTCCTGATTACAGCCACGGTAAAGGAGGAAACATTACCCCAGGGAACCAGAGTACCGATCAACTTTCACAGGCCAGTGATAACAGAGAATACAACTTTAATGTACTGATGATGCAATCAAGGTGTTTCAGGTCAGTCAAATTATATATATATATATATATATATATAAAAAAAATATTCAAAGCTCAAACTGCCCAAAAAGTAAAATAAATGAACACGATAGCAGAATATTTCCAATGCAATTTTAGCACCAAATAACGATCACAATCAAGTTGTGTTTTAATAAGACTTCTAACATTTACACCACCGATCAAACTGGTTTCCAGTAATTGAGCCAGTAAAATATGACTAATCCTTATTTCACATTTGAAATGATAATTTTCCCTGACAACATTTCAGCAAGCACATCATGACTTTTCCATCACCTGTTTAGAATAAGGTTCCCTCATTGTGGAACACAATCAACAAAATGTTGCCATTTATTAACAAAAAGCATGATATTATGTAAAGTCTTTGACATGCTAGTGTCATAAGGAAACATAACTTGCTATTTTTTCTGGAAACTAACAGCACAAAATCAGTCATTTCTATCGCAAAATTCTGAAAATAAATTGTGAGATCCTGGTGGGATGCCTAAATCCTTATTTGCAAAAACGTCAAGTTGTGTGATTTCGTTTGATTCATTCGGACAGTTTATTTATGCACTGAATTGTTTGTAGTGATTTCTCAAACTGAAATATTAACCAGATACTTTATAAAGCTATGAGCACTGGATTAGATTGATATTGATCGGCATACTGAATTTATCACAGATGAAAACGAGGCCGTGAAGGATAAACTTACAGTCCAAACAATGACACTGTACACATTATTCACTGAGCATATTATAACTGCAGCTTGTGTACTGCAGTTCAGAAAATGAGCATACTTATCATAAATGTATCAATCAATCAATCAATAAAGTATTAGGCTCATGAAACATGGGGCAACGTTTTTTGAGCCATGTTGCTTGAGCGCTTTCCCATTGAGAATGGGTAACAATTTTTATTCTGAATTGGTCGTGGGCCCTGTAACACAAGTTTACCAAACAAGCCAAGGCTTATTTCAAATTTGAAAAGTCTGACTTGTTCTGAACCCAATCAGTTGACGATAACTCACACTAAATCAAATAAACCGGTCTTATTTGGTAAACTTGTTTTATGAAACAAGCCCCTGGTTGCATGTTGACGCAATATTAACTGAAGTTGTCCGGTAACATTGCTCAAAATATTGCCCTGTGTATCATCAGCCTTAGGCTATAAAGGGATGCTTTTTTGATGGGGTGCCTGTGAAACTATGGCCCTATTTTAAAGCTGAAATGTGTTATTTCCTTCAACAGGAATGGCAAATAAATTGTTCTCAAACAGGTTTCCAAAGCACGCCTCGTCCGCCTCCCTACCTACCATTGGTTTGACAAACTGATAACCCCGCCCCCCGAACCACGCCATTGGTTGAGACAATGTTTATACGCTAGCAATGATCGGGACATTTAATAATAGCTATAATTTTTCAACAATAATTTTCCTACTAATTACTAAATATTATGGTGATAGAGGAAAATGTGTAACACACAAAAAATGCACATAAGGCGACGAAGCAGCAATGCATCTTGGCTTGATGCAGTATACAAGTTACACCTGTGGCGTCTGAGCTGTGTCTAAACTCATGAATGCTTGTGTGCCATCATACAGTACTGAATGAAACAATGTTGCAGGCAACTTTGGATTGGTTATGACGGTAGCGAATGCATTTCACTCGTGCTACGGGGTTGTTCTTACCTTACACGGAAACGGCAGAGTAGATGCAACTTTTTCCATTGCCAAGTTCCTAATGCTCGGCGTGAGAGGGCCGCGACAAGTTGGACAACAGCTGAGCTTTTGCCGACACTGGTTACACACGAGATGCCCAGCCTGGCACTGCAAGATCGGGGGCAGAACGTAGTCGAAACACACCGGGCACTCGAAAAGCGCTGTCAGTTCGGCTGACTGTCCCGGTAGGGCAGCGGCTGGAAGGGCTACAGCGGCCGCGGGGACCGTGCCAGAGCCCGCGACAGAGCCGGATACCCCCGCAGCGGCTGCTGCGGCGGCGGCGGCGGCAGCAGCTGCAGCAGCGGCGGCAGCAGAAGCGGTTGTTCCTCCAGAACCTCCATGCTTACTTCCTCCTGCTTTACCAGCTCCGAGTCCTCCGGCCGCGCCACCCGCAGAGGACGGACGGCTCATGGCGAGGAGTGTAGATCTGTAATGGTGTAAAACCCAGACGAGTTCAAGCCCGAGAGCCCCACCGTATACCCCCGACTGAAGACAGACTCGGTTCCAAACACCCTCCAGGCCCCCGCGGATCCAACATGGCCGCCATAGTTTGAGAGCGAGTGTCAAGTCTATTGGATGAAGGGCTTTGATTGACTCTCTCCTCAGCCAATCACAGAGCTGCTCTTGACGTTTGTGTAAGAGTCGCTGGAATATGTAGTAATTAAGTGAGTGGCTGCAGTGAAGTAAACAGTTGCACTATGGCCCTTCAACAAGACCAAAGATGTTTTACTGTCCTGTGCAGTAAGGAGGAGACCATTGCATTTATAAGCCTCAAACTATTTTTTATTACTAAACAGACAGTTATGTGGACTAGTTCTAAATAAACTTTTAGGCCAATAAGTGGAAGGAGGCATTGTATGATCAAGGTTAGGCTAATAAACCGACTTGTTTCTGGTTCAGGGATATCATTTTTCACTTCAGTGAGTATGCTTGGGATGCACAGAAGAAATGTACAAGCAAAATGGATAAACTAAATTACAAGTAGCTGTTTTTGCACTCCTTTCATAAGTTCTTAATCTAGGTACATTTACATTTTAAAATAAACATTTCTGGAATACTCAATTTCCTAATGTATGCACATCTGAGGTCTTTGATACCACCATGCTCTACAATTTGAGCTACAGATACACCTTTGTAAAATTGCTGTAATGTACATTTTTCCATTTAATACTTTCTATTTCATAAACTGTATGATCTCATTTGCCATCTCTAAATTATGTATCTATACATTATATTATGACAGATCATTGACCATATCATAGCAGATGAGCAGACCATACAAGAACAGTGTCTAAATACTGAATATTTAATACAGTCTTCATGACTACATTATAGTAGTTTTAACATCTTAATATTTATTCCTAAGGTAAAAGCACAGATCTCTTCCTGTCTAACCAGCTCCCTCTGCTGGCATTTCATTTATTTATTTTAAAATGAAACTATATACAGTTACATTTTATTTTCAAATACTGAAGGTATTTATGAAATTATCTGAATCGACCACCAACAACAACGTTTAAAAAACATTTTTTGCACCTCACTTAACAGACTAAATTTGTTCTATGTAAATACATGAGATACAAAAGCTTGTGAAACAACAACCAAACACACAAGTTACGAATTTATTTTATTGTTGTACTTCCAAAAATGAACAATAAGTGGAAATTGGCTGTTATTTTGTAAGAATCTAAACAAAACAAGACTACTGAAAGGCAAGTTACCGATTGCTTATGTACAGAATCACTTCATTACTAGTAAGAAACCACAGCAGGTCATAAAGCATCATAGTCGTCCTCATCTTCATGCTTCCTCTTAAGAGAGGTTGAGTCACTAGATGAATTCTGTGACACCATATTGGTAGTAATGAGGATGTTCTTGGAGCCAATGAGAGAGGGGTTGATGAGGACATTTTGAACTGTGGGAGTTGTAGGAGTAGCTGTGAAAACAAAATCATAAAAATGCAATGAGGTTACTGCTAGTATTCACTGCATGATCTTAAACCTGGAATGTTTTTATTTCTCTAAGCTCGATCAACAGCTTAATTTTTCATCTGCTCACTGATTTGACACAAAATGTTCCTCAAAATAAAAGACAACAAGTAGAACTGCTTATTCGAAATTAGAAACGTACCTGATTTGACAGAGGCAGCCTGTGAGGAGGGAATCTGAACTGTAAAGCGCTGGCCGGTCAGTGACACAGGCGTCCCCACTTTATTCCCCACTGTCTGCACTGATGGCGTACCTGCAGTGAATACAACCATGTTCCTTTAAACTCAGGTTTTAGATTTGGCACAACCAAATGCTCCTCTTGTAATAATAAGGCTTAGTAAATATATGTAAATGCATGCAAACTCATTGCACTGAGATGCTTAATATAGGAGTATTAAGTATTCCGCATAACTGACCAAGTGTCGGAGTGCTTGGCCTACTGGACACTGCCCCCACACTTAACCGTGGCACGGTTATCCTGCCCGCAGACGAAGACACCTAAACATTCAAATCAAAACCATATCAGACTCTGTACATTTTAATTTACATTTGCTTGTTTGTTCAGGATACAAAATATCAGAAGTTTCTACCAGGCTTAATATGGTAAAGTGAAACTAAAATAATAATAATAATAATAACAACAACAACAAATGTATTGCTTGAGTTTGCTGAAATTAAAGCTTGATTATTAAATAACCAAAAATGAAATACAAATACATATGAACTGCAAAGACATCAGCAAACAAATAAATAAGATGGGAAACAAAAACAAGGATCTTACACACAACGCATTAAAGATCGTGTGAATTCGTTGTGCCGACCAACAGAAAATTACTTGAGATCTGAGCTGTGATTTACACATATGATTAATATACTACTGACTATAGACCATTGGCCTTTTTACTCATAAAACTAGCAACTGTGAGGACAGCTTTAGCCTGTACATCTCATTGTGAACTCATTGGTAACAAGAATAGGATGCACTTGAGAACCATTGTACTACAGGTACAATAACAGCAGAAATACATCACAAGACCTTGTTATCCGGTATCACTAGGTAATCTAGTCCAAACGGCCAAAACTGTAAATAATACCTTTTTCTGCAAGGACTTTAGTCTGTAGTTTGGTGCGGTAAGACAGTAGCGGTCTGGTGGAAGACGTGGGCCTGTGTATGGTTTGATCAAGGGCAAAGGAGTTTGGTTTTTCTGCCTTGCAATGTCCAACAGAAACTGAAACAATGGAACAACCAGCAACTATTAATAATCAGAAGTCACTTAAGTGTTATGCATTCAAAAAAACAAGTCATCAAAAACAACTTACATCTCGTGGTGGAGGAGACGTGAATGACTGATCCACTCGACACTGGATTGCTAACCTTATATCATCTGCATCCACACTGGACTTCTTCGCATGGGTGGAATATATTTTTGCATCTTCAATAATAGTTGTAACGTATCCTGAAAAAAACAAACAAACAGTGCATGTTTAATCTTGTACATAACAGTAACAGATGGAGTTTGATTAACCATTTTACAATTATGTTGTAGGTTTAAAGTCATTCTGACTTACTGTATGTAAATTCCAGCATTTGATTGATCACTCTGGGCTCGTACTCTGTGATCCCCATGTCCTTAAGAATCTGCATCATAACCTATGAAGATAATAAAATATAGTAAAAACTGCACAAGGAAATATCATACATGCAATATTAGCTGCATCTCTGCATTTTTAAACAACATTTTTTTTTAGCTTGCCTAACATTTAACACATTAATCGTAAATACAAGTCATTGTTCTTTATGAAAAAAAAAACACATTTTGTTAAAACCGCCCAAAATTATAAATGCATGACGTTAGCGTGCTAACGCGAATGTGCACAAACAAGAATAAGGCGAGTAAAATACACAGTCGCCATTTAAACATGCGGCTTTAATCGCTATGGTTTAAAAACAATAAATATTGCACAACACGGACATAAAACGGTTTCTAAAGCATTATTTACCTGTGCATCTTTAGGTACTGTTTTCGGAGACGCCATTTTCACATGAGCTCAGACTCTCCTCCCCTTAACAGTCGGGTTGTGATTCAAAACGTAGTCAACTGACTACCTAGACAGCATTTTGCTAACCTTAGGCGGTCCCTGAAGCAAAGCAGCCAGTCTGGATGAAGAAAGTATGAGCGGCAGAGACAAGCAGCCAATCACAGAGGGATAATCAAATACTTAGCAAATTGTCACGCGCCAAGTGAATCGAGCAGCCAATCAGCAGCGGCTTAGACATTAAACTGGCCC
Source organism: Enteromius treurensis (assembly GCA_032275025.1). Taxonomy (NCBI): domain Eukaryota; kingdom Metazoa; phylum Chordata; class Actinopteri; order Cypriniformes; family Cyprinidae; genus Enteromius; species Enteromius treurensis. Next base: position 11,507,660 of record JAUCMU010000046.1, on the reverse strand, counting down.
AAAATGTGAGCACGTGCTTGTAGCGATAAGACGTCTGAATCATTTCTGAGAATCGATTCTTTTGAAGAGGTTCATTCAGATAGCAAAAAGGCAACCAAGTGATAAACAACGCCGTAACTTATTACAAACGATAAATTACGGTCTGTCCATCTTTATGTTAATTTAAGTATTAATTCATAGGTGAGTTACATTGTGACTAAATATAATTAGCATTTATATTAAACAATATTTAAACGACACTTTGTTAAGAAAATTCCTCTCTTCTGCGATTTGTTGGAACTGATTCCCACTAAAAAAGCTTCGACTCAAAAGAACGGTTCGTAAACGTACATCGCTATTTGAGACACAACCACTGGCCATAGTGAAGTCACTTCCTCCTCTATATAAACAACAACAAAAAACACACACACTAGTTTATTCCAGCTAGCCGCACACACTACAGTTCTCCATAGACCGAATACATAACACTTGTCAGCCATTTACTGTAGTTTTTACCCATGTAAACTGGGAACCATGGCTTGGAAGTTCTCTAGCCCTGCTGTATTTAGAAATGGTAAAAGCTGAGCTGCTCTCTTCAGTCGTATTAAATTGAAAGACGTTATACATATCACTTAACGTTTTATTTTTTGAACGTATCCTCAGTTCGATGCTTATGTGTTTACACGTCAAGTAACGCTGGTCTTAGATTTTATTATTATGAGCTTTTGTGGAACATCAGTGCTGATTGCTAACTAAACCATTAGCCACCCAGTTACAGTATTGATCTGGAACTGCGAAGACCCGTCAACAGAAACACCAAAAACCCAGGTAAGTGGGGAGAAAATGTGAGAACGCTGACGTTAGTTAACCCCTAGTGTGTTTCATATGGATAATATTTTATTTAATATACCGAGACTGCGTTATTAGCCAAAGCTAGCTCTGTAGCGTCAAATGTAGTTGTGACAGAAATTTAATTTAGTGTACTTTTAAAATGTGTGTGTATGTATATAATGTACTTCAAAAGAATATACGTATGTTCTAACTGAACGTAATACTTTCGAACTACTATGTTATTTGCTTTTAATATAATTTTCATTTGAACGTCATATATTTAATTATATTTGTAATTATACATTTTATCATATGATGATTTATTTTTATTATTTATTTTCAGTTTAGTTGCATTTAAAATATACTTTTCAAGTACTTAACACGTGCTTCAGCGTGTAAGTCAACGACGTACGTTAGTCATAAAAGCAATCTCTTTAACTACATCTAATTTGGGTTTCCATATGTAAACACTAATATGTTTATATTTTTAGTGTATTTTCTTACATAATCATGACTGCCATGCGAGTGGATGCTAAGGTGGTCATGCTTGGCAAGGAGAGTGTGGGTAAAACCAGTCTGGTGGAAAGATATGTACATCGCCGGTTTCTTGTAGGACCGTATCAAAATGTAAGTACATGTTAGCATAGCAGCCTCTTGAGGTGATTAGTCCATTAGAAATAGGCTGACTGATTATTTTCTCATTAAAGATATTTTTGTGTATAATGTAAATATGAATGGCCATCAACAATCTCTAATCATGGGCCACATTCTATAAACCAGCTCCACAGGTAAAGCCACCTTCCACAGATCTCAATGGCTTTTTTTGAGATGACTTGATATGATGTTTCTAGTGTTTGTGTGTGCGTTTTATAATGAATTGTTTTTATCTTGTTAAGACTATAGGGGCTGCTTTTGTTGCAAAAGCCCTCAATGTCAATGACAAAGTGATTACTCTGGGAATATGGGTAAGTGTAGTGAGACTAAAGTGAGACTTTATATATGCGGATCAGCCACTCATTAGTGACTTCACATGTTTCCTTTGATCTTAGGACACTGCTGGTTCTGAACGCTATGAAGCTATGAGCAGAATTTATTACAGAGGAGCCCGGGCTGCCATTGTCTGCTATGGTATATCGCCCTCTTGCAGTTTGACAGGAAGTGTTTTGTTTTTTGGGTCGGAAATAATCCAAAGTGCAGCATGTACCAGCTCAGACCAGCAGTCAGGTGACACTGAGCAAGGAAATGGCTCATGCTTGCTCATTTTGTGTACAAATTACAGTAGTTACAAGTCCTGCTAGGCAATTCATGCATTTGATTAAAATAAGTTCATCAGGGGTCCTCCATGTAAAATTAAGAGAGGCCAAAAACCTTTTTTTTTTTTTACTTGCTGTACTTTTTGTGCAGTTGAGATATTGTATTTCGTTTAAATTTATTTTATTTTTCCAATTAATATGTTACGGTTTCATTCTACATTTTACAGATCCAAAGTTTTACGTTTATTTTAATAACTTTTTTTTTTTACTACGTTCCGTTTAGGTTTTCTTGGATGTATAATAATAATAACATTTTATTTTGTTGTTATAATATCACACTTAATATTTTTTCATATACTGTAAATGTCTTTTTAGCACTTCTATTTAACAGTTTGAGTATAGTAAAAGCATTAATAAAAGTATTGTTTCATATTTCACTGTTTATATCTGTTTTTCACAAACACACTTAGACTTGACTGACAGCAGCAGTTTTGAAAGGGCCAGGTTCTGGGTGAAGGAGTTACAGAACTGCGAAGAGGTAAAATAAAACCCACAACTCACAAAAACTTGAGCACAAATTCAGCACAACTTCATAGACATATGATTTTATTTTCAGCACTGCAAGATATATTTGTGTGGCACCAAGAGTGACCTCATTGAGGCCGATCGAAGCGTGCGGCAAGTAGACTACCATGATGTTCAAGACTTTGCAGATGGTAAGCATGAATTTAATGTGCAGCTATTACAAAGCATTTCAAAGATAATAATAATAATAAATCATTAACTTTTAACGTTTACAGAAATAGGTGCACAACATTTCGAGACCTCCAGCAAAACGGGAAAAAATGTTGGTAAGTGATGCTTCAGCTTATCTGCTCTGTTGAGCACTGTTTGTGTCTAACACGCAATGGCGAGAAGTTTCACTTCATTTTTTTTTATACAGATGAGGTGTTTCAGAAAGTGGCTGAAGATTTCGGTAGCTGTGCTTTGGAGTTCATGCAAGGTGAGAATTTGCTGCAAAGTGAAAGAAAACACTTTATACCTGGATCTGTGTGCAAACCTTCAGCATTAGCAGCCCACAACCAATTTCATGACCTAACCTATGTGAGCTTGATAGATTTGCTTCGAAAAACAGATGTACACACATGTTCTGGTTTATTTATATATATATATATATATATATATATATATATTTTTTTTTTATTAGCTGCTCTTTTCGCTTTGATCAATAATGGTAAAGTGCATTTATTCATTTCTATTAATGTATTAATTTGTATCAAAATTATTTAATGCAAATTTTAAATGTAAACTAGTATTTGTTGTTGTGTTGTTTTAATATAATAATTTACTCATAGTCCTACTAGTTTGTAGTGCTAATAGTTTTACCGTTTACTGCACTGTATCAGACGTCTCACACATTCGAAGACAACAGCTTACTTCTGTGTGGATAGAAACAATAAAATGCTGTATGCATTAAATAATTTTATTTAGGAATGTAAATAATATTTGAAATAGAACCGGTATTTATTTTGGTATTGTATCTTTACAGAGGAAAAGGGCGTTGATCTTGGGCAAAAGAAGGACTCTTATTTTGACAACTGCTGCCATAACTGACCTATCACAGGAAAAACTGCTGTCTCATATGGTCTATTTTGGGATGACTGGAGGCTCACCATCTTTTTTTACTCCTCAAAGAATCAGCTGGAGTTTCCTTTTTTCCTCTTTTTTTTTTGGTGTGCTGTAGAACATGAAAGGATTCCACCTTTTCCAGTGTATAAGCAATGAACTCTCTTTCTTTATCAGGAACATGTTTTTTTGTTTGGACCTGAGAATGTTAACTGAAGCATATGATAACAATGCATGGCAATCCGTTTCACCAAAAAGACAAGACACAAAGCAAGCTTTAGGGACAGATGCCATTGCATGGAGGTGATCGTTGCCAACTTTCACAAACAATGCCTTGAGTGATTTATCACCTTTTATGATTTAAAATTTTTATAGATCTTTGGAGGATCATAATGTTTACACCCTTAATTTATCACATGCATTTAGTTTCATATGTCCACACTAAAGTTTCAATTTTCACAGATCTGAGACCAATTCAAACTTTTTTCTTGTAATGATAAAGATTTAGACGTTGACGGAGTGGAAAATTACATAATACAAGTTTCAAAATAATGTTCTTAAATTGTAACGAAGCTGAAAAAATGTATTTAAAAATGTCAAAGGCTTATAACCGTGGTCACTTGAAGCATTTGTGATATCATGATTAATCTGGTATGTGGAAGTATCAATTCTGCAACAACAACAAAAAAACTCAAGCATTTCAGTGAGTTTGCCTTGTTTGATAATGGAACCCATAGGTTTCTTTGTCATGTGGTCTATTATTTGCATATCTTTCCTAAAGCAAGTCAATGTGCAGCATTTGATGAATGTGATGTTAATGTTTACAATGTTATTTTTATTCTTATTTCATTTGACTTCAATGCAATTGGGCTAAGATATTGTGAACTGGGACACTAACTTGTTCAGTTGTAAAAATGTTTGTACATACAGCCTTAGTTCTCTCTCAGTTCATACTGTGCCTGTATTAAATACTGCTCAACAAGGCCTGTAGCTAAAAATATGGTTCTTGTTAAACTGTATTTTACTTCATTCCAGAGAGATCCTGATATTGTGCCATTTTCATTGGTTGTCCTACAGGAAAGAAGGACGATATTATATGTATACTTCGTTGCATTTTACTCTGAAATTACATATATATATTAAAAAAAACAAGCATGTGTGATTTTAAACAGCTGTTGCAGTTTTTTTTAATGTACCTAAATAGTAAAGCAAAGCAGATCAAGTCATTTAAGGCTGACAGATATTGGAATGATGAAACATCAAGCGTGTGTGCAGTATGCTTTTTAATACTGTAAATGTATTTTTCGTCTATGTACCATTTTCATCCTCTGCTGCCTGTTCTTGCTTCTTTTCTTTTTTAAGAAAGTAAGGTACTCTCTCACCAAAATATTACAATTTAGGGTACAGCATCAGAGGATTGGAATTAACTGATTATAAACATTTAACAAATTATCAAAAGTTATTACAAAAGTTGTGTGTCCTCTATGTGGGACCTTTAAATAAAATAAAATAAAAATAAATACATTTAAAGTGGAATGAAAACTATCAATGAAAGGTTTTTCATCAACCTAAAACCAAAATGCTTTCTTGTCTTACTACAACTATGATGAATTGTTTTGATCCACTTTAAATGTTGACTATTATTTAGTTATATATATGTATATATATATATATGCACATGCACACACACACATACATATATAGACTAAAAACCTAAAAAAGCTTTAGCCTAGATTGCATAGAAATTAAAGTGAAAGTATTGATCGAAATGGAATCAAATGTTTGCACAAAGAAAATGAAATGAGTATTTTGCATTCATTTCATGAGCCAAACTCTGCATAAAATTGTCATTACTGTAATGCAGATATAAAATGATCCTCTCTGGATACAACAATTATTATCTAAGGTTTTATTGACAGAATATATGGAATTAACTTATTACCATTATGAATACTTACAGTTTACGTTGCTTATCTTTTGGAATATAAATACAACTGTTTCATGTTACAGTATGTGGAAATGTGCCTAATTGTCATGCAATTAATGTTGATTAATGCAATTCAAAACACTTCAATTATTCTGAAAATAGACTTTGTACAAAATATCATTTATTTTTATTTATCACCCAAACATTTTTTTTTTTTTTTGAGATTTACATTTAAGCAGTTCTACTCACATTTCATAAATGCATTAAATCTATTTGAAAGTTTTGACCACACTATCTCCAGAGGTGGTAAAAAAAAGCAGCAAAGAAGCAACAACGGCGTACTGTTGTTTATTCTGTACAAAGCACTACAGCACAATTAAAGTCTCTAACAAGGCAAGATTTTTTTTCCCCCCTTTTGCCTGAAATTTGTCTGACATATACGGAAGTGGAATGACTCTTAGAGCAGCATTAAAAACTATTAAGAGCAATTATATACAGACATACAGTTTTAAGAAAAGAAAAAAAAGAATTATGGTTCATTATGAAGAACAATTTGATGGGGGTAAGGAAAACCAGCAGAGAAATTTCAGGAGTGTAGACATGCAACAAGCCACAATCATTTGTCTTACACATTAGCTTCACAGAAGACTATTAGGGCTTTAGCTCCCAATTAGTGTTTTGCACTATATGGTTTCAGTTCGAATTGTGTGTTGAAAAAGAAAATGTAACATGAATTCACTAAATGCCAAAGACTTGACCGGGAGTGTTTAGTTTATTCCATATAGATTTAATGTATAAAAATATATACAGCAAGATAGAACAGACTGATCCGGCTAGTTCATTTAAGAGACCTAGTACATATTTGCAATGACCGGCATAAGTTGAGACAGGACTTCCCGTTTGTTTGAAAGTTTTGTAACTGCTGGATGCCACAAGTGTTTAAAAACCCCACACAGTTCACCTTTAAATTCACACCAAAGCATTTTGGGAATATCTGTCTCTAAAGTGGATATGATCAATCAGATCTTTGCAGACTGTGTCAAGTTCTTCTGGATTTTCTGCCTGTTTGGCAAGGATTCATTCAAAGACAATTCAGTGAATTTTCTAAATAAATTATAAGCATACTTGTAAATATTGTGATTCTGTCTTACCATATTAGCAAGTGCTTCAAACAGTTGGCTAGGATATTTTAATCTTATTAACAACAACTTACCGCACTCTTAAGTCCAAAGTAAACTTCAGTTTTGACGCAAATGCTTTGTGTGCGTGTACAGCCCCAGCCTTTCAAAATGAACTTTCATTAAATAGCGAACTGTATATGAACACGTGCACTAGAGTTTTTCAGTTATGTCTAACGTCAGTACTATCTCTCTAGAAATCGCTGTACTATTTTATATTAGGGTCGTGCGTATCTTTAACCCCATAAAGTCGTCTATGCTTCTTTTGTGTAAAAACCGAAGTATGCTTTGGGCTTTAATAAACTGCCTGGATTTAAATAAGCAAATACTTATTAAGATTTTTTTGATTGAATTATTATTTCATTGATTAATATGTTTCTGGCATGTTATATGTTTGGTAACAATTCTTAGCCCCAGGACTCCAATGAACCTGGAATATAGACAAGTGTATGTCTTGGTTGTTTAGGAAATGAAACGTTTTGCAGTGCATCAGTTGGGGTTTAATAATTGTTGCCTAACATACAACATACCAGAAATATTTGAATTACCCAATCCTAGACTCTTCAGTATTCAGTCACTTTTTTTTGACCAGGCAGTGTATATATAAACCACTTCCCCAACAGTAAAATTTCATCTAAGCTTAAAATTCTGTACCATTTGCTCACAGAGCAAACATACAGCGCAAACTAGTCTCGGTAAATGAGTTTATAGTCATTATTATTTGACTTGAAGAAGGCAATGGAATTTCCAAGGAAAAATATATTCCCTTCCCTAAATACTGTATCTTCATTCTCTTCATTGTAGATTTTTTGGGGCGTTCAACATCTTTCATAATCCCAGATGTACTGTAGCAAGAAAAAAACGTAGCACTGGCTACAATCTGATATCGCGTGACGCCCCATAAAGTCAGTTCTATTTAATTCGTGTTTGAAAAAATGGTCATCTTCATCACCGGGATTACTGACAGGGATGCAAACCGTCTTGTGTTCCATCTCCAAGTATGTTGTAGTGAAAAGTTGATGTACATCAAATAGAAAGTAGTGAGAGCATGGCTATTAAGAGGTCTGTTGGGAAATCTAAACCTCGGGTCAGAAACTTTCATACTTCAGTTTTCTTCTTAATCCTCAGTCGTTCCGAATTATCTTGAGTTACGCTCTTCTCGCCATCCTCTTCTAGTTCTATCGCACTTTCTTCCTCTTCTGCTTTTTCTTCTTCGTAGGGAGAAATTGGTGAATATGCAAAGATGTCAATTGGTGGAGGGCTTCTAGAGGGGCTAAAGGACACCCGAGGGGCTACATCAGGAGGAGAGGAGGCCGGTGGGACAGCTGTAGTGTTTAGGGTCGTGGATTTGGTTTTGGCAGCTCTGACGAATTTTATAGGGTATGTTGTCAAGATTTCCGGGGGGCATTCCCGGATCTCACCAGGCTCCAGGGGCTCGGGGCCGCAGGGGTCATGCTCGCTGCATGACAAGCGCCCATCCAGTTTGGATATGAAAAGCATGCCATCTCGATGTTCGACGCAATAGGAGCTAGGGCACATCTCACAGAAGGAAGCTGCTTCATGCCCACACAAGTCACACTGATGCCACGGACACTCCCAACGGCCTGAAATGCAAAACAAGTTATCCGCTCAAAATCGACAGTGAGCTAATAAGGGATGTTGAGCATCATTATGTCTTAATTCACAGAAAATATATGAATTTTTTTCCTTGCAGAAAGATGTCCTATGTTTTCACAACACAACGCACAATCATGTGTGAACTTCATTTTGTATTCATATATTAAATCACTTTTGACTTTACAGACTACTTGAAGACTGACCTGCAGGTCTCTTGGTGAGACTGAGGCAGTCGGCGTGGTAAACCTTAGGACAGCCCGGCCTCTTACAGGACACGACCTGTCCTCCATCTCCACAGCTAAAGCACTCATCTTCCCGCTCCTTGATTACTTCCTGCTGGGACTTGCGCTTCATCTGAGACTTCTTCTTCATCTTACGGCCTTTCTCATCTGATGGGGGGTTGTTCTGATAAACATAGAGTTGATGTATTTACAATCACTACTTGGAGCAGAAAATGGGCTTTAGATACAAGAATGTTAATAAAGGTTACAATTTGTAAGCCAATATTTCTTTCCCAGTAGAACATTACAAATATTTAAACATAAAAACATAGCTCATTTCAAATTTGATCCCTGCTACAGGTCTCAAAAAAGTTGGCACGGGCAACAAAGGGCTGAAAAAGCAAGATTCAGCAGGGAGAACATCTAGAAACTAATTAAGTTAATTGACAACATGTCTTAGAGAGGCAGAGTCTCTCAGAAGTAAAGATGGGCAGAGGCTCTGTGAAAAAGTGCATAAAAAACACTTTAAAAACAGCATTTCTCATTGTCAAATCTTTGCAAATCTCATCAAAAGATTCAGAGAAATAGCAAAATCTCTATGCGTAAGGGACAAGGTGGTCTTCGGGACCTCAGATGATACTGCATCACTCATCCGCAAGATTTTGTCATTGACATTACTAAATGGGCCCAGGAATACTTCCAGAAACCACTGTCGGTAAACACAATCCAAGATGCCAACTAAACCTCGATCATGCAAAATCTGAGTTTGTGAGCTGGATCTTTTCAAAAAGTCTAGCTTTTTCAGCCCTTTCTTGCCCCCATCCCAACTATTTTGCGACCTGTTTCAGGCATTTCAAATTTGAAATGAGCTCATTTTATGCATAAAATTGAACGTTTTCTTATGTTACACATTTGTTATCTATGTTCTATTGTGAATAAAATATTGGTTTTTGTGAGTTCAAATTCTTTTAGTTTTCATTTTATTGAAAAAAGAAAACTCAAATTTGCATTGTGTTGTTATTATTTGCTATAGACAGATTATTGGTTCCCCCTGTGTTTTTTATTAATAATGATAATAATTATTATGAATGTAAAGTTTTCTAATGATGGTAATGAAGGGAACGATGGAGTGAAATCGTATGGAGAGACTGTTGATCCCCAACAGTAATATAGAATATAATAATAATATATTGATAATTGATTTGCAGATTTTGTGTTTTAAATACTACCACTACTAATAATAATTCTGAAATATTCATAACCCCATGAAAAAATACCGGTCAAACCAGTTAGCAATGACATGATATTTTACAAAGTGAAAGCTAACACCTTGGGATCATCTCCTTACTTTTGGCCTCACTCCCAGGAAACCACTGCAATTAGATGCACCACACTTGCACACCGTCTTCCCATTGCCCAGACACTCAAGGTTATAGTTGAATGTTAACTCAGTGCCTGGGAAGAAAACATCAGCTCTTAAATGTTTGTGTAAAATGTTTAAAAGGCTGCACTACAATGTTATCTAAATAAAATGAAATGTCACTTACCAGCGGGGATATCTGTAAGTGCAAAAAGCCCAACACGTGTGTCTCCGTTGACTGTCCATTTTTGAGTCTCGCAATTTGGCTGACAACTGTGGTTCATAAAACGGGCTTCATTCCCCTTGGGCCCAGCATCAATGATCCGATCCTTCCAGAAACCACAAAGCCACATATTATGCGTCTCATAACAGAAATCACATAAAGGTGTTGAAACAAGTTTTGAAATATCACCTTGTCCAATGTTAGCATGTAGAAATTGCCAATATTGTTCTCCTGAGCATGTTTAATCCGGGAACGACATTCTTCCTCATCAATCACCTCTCCGACATATTCGTTAACAAATCCTCCCTTGGGTTTGAGCGTTAAAAACACAGAATTTGTTAGAAAGCAGACTGGACAAACTAAAGCTAAGTGTATCTTAATCCACACTAGCTCTCTGTAGACATATTTTAAGAGGGAGGAGAGAAATAGCCTATGGAAAAATTCTAATGCTCTAAAAAAAAGTCAGTTTTTTTTACACTGGAACTGAACAGAATGCATGATATTGTTATAATATTGTCAAATTTAGTTTAACATGCTAAGCATCAACTGTGAGCAATAAAAGTTTATTTAACCCAAAAATGAAAATGACCTCAGTTGACGAATCAATGTGTCCTATGGTGTTCGAAGAAACCTCTCTTATGTTATTTCTAACTCAACTGAATATAATTCATATAAATATGTAAAATATATAAACGTCAAATATTTTTCTTAAATATATACAGTACATGCATGTGTGTGTATTTACATACGCATAATAAGTATACACAGTACATACACATATATTATGTAAACAAATCGATTAATCACTTGACAGCACTAGTTTATAGTTTAAAACGTCTAGGGGCCATACACTTGCATTATAAGGATACACAGAGTTGGATTATGTTTCTAAAAATGACAGAAAGTCATATACATCTTGGGCAGTGTAAGGATATGTAAACAATGAGAGAATGTTTATTATTTTGGATGGAGTATCCCTTTAAGATCTTGTGCACAGATGAGCACACAAGCCCTACTCTACTGGCAGTAAGCATAGATGGACATGTCTGATGTGTGCGCACCTAATGGACCTTTGTTTTGACTTTTTAAAGCATAATCACATGCACAAGCCTGCACGAACACAAAAATCATACATCAGCAGACCGTGCAGAAAACTGACAAGGGAACTATGCTTTCTTCTTTTGTTTGAATGGCACGCAAGAAACAGGCTTTCACTTTACGTAGTTATAGGAAGTCAGTTATAGGAACTAGGCCCCATGACAGTCCCCTGAGAAATAGGGCCATTTTCCTGATTGCAGTCACACCGTTAGTGGGAACTCTGAAGTGACGTAAACCCACCATGAGCGGGTATCAGTGCTTCATATGGCATGAGGGACACTTACGTCTGTGGTATTTCCTACTGTGTTGAGTTGGACCCTACTCTAAAGAAGTTCTAATAACAAAAATTTTTCCAAGTTCCTACAGTGTGAAGAAAGTGGTGCTTCCACCGATAGAAAACTACAAAAAACGTTCCTTCCTGTGAAATCACTTGATGACGGTTAATGGAATCCCTGCACATCAGGAACATTTGAAATCAGCTTAAACATAACATCATTTAAATACCTTTTTGATGTCGTGCACACAGCGCAGCCCCCAGCCTCGAGAGAGCGTCCTGAAGATCTCCACTTGGCAGTACTGTCGTTTGGTGAAGCACTGGTTCTGGCAGCGCTCACCTGCAGGACACACCTGTGGGTGACACTCGTACAGCAGCATGCGATTGATGCATTCTGAATCCGTACCGCAGGGGCTTTCATCCGTCGCTTTGCAGTTGCAGCGAGGAATCTCCGAAAGGTCTGCCGAAATGATCAGCACTTTGCCAATAGGTTTGTTCACCTAAGAGATTGACCAAGTTAGAGCTTGTGATGTCATTATATAAAGCTCTCAGATCTTATAGTGTGTCTCGTGGGAGCATATACCTTAATATGTTTGTACGGTGGAGGTTTCTTGTCATTTCGTCGGTCCTCCTGCAGCTGCCGTAGTTCTTTCTCGGCTTGCAGTTCTTTGAACCTTACTGCAGCTTCGTCCAACGCTGAACCACATTGAAAATTTGGATTTCAGCAATTATTTTTTATTTGACCACTCATTTGAGCAACCCAAAGGAGCATGTTAATACAATTAAATTTTGTTCTGAATGCTTGTCAAGACATTTCTATGCAGTTGGTAAGAATTTCCATGTCGTCTAGAGTGGTTGCCCCAAGTCCAATCCGTCGATTCTCTTTTTCAAGGTAAGTCCATTGGATTTTTTTAACAATATGCACAATATATTTGTACTATATTGGTTATCAGCCACAATTTGATCATTTATTGGTATAGGTCACTATTGAATATGCAAATGGAATATATTTGTCAGCATCCAACTTTTATTTGCACACTGTATAACTTTCTTCTATCAATGAAAATCACTGTTTTGAAGCCCATCGACCCCAATTTAACATTCTTTTGAAGGGTTATTTTTCATTAACCACTTACCCCGATGTTGTTTCAAACCTGTAGAAGTCTTCGGGAACACAATTTAAAATATTTTGGATGAAAAGAAGAGGCTTGTGACTGTCCCATTGACTGCCAAGGTCCAGAAAAGTATGAAAGACATTGTCTGAATAATCCACCTGCCATCAATGGTTCAACCGTAATATTATTAAGCAACGAGAATACTTTTTGTACGGAAAGAAATCAAAATAATGACTTAATTCAACAAATTTGGCACCAAATTTTCAGTGTCAGCTGCAGCACAAGGAAAAATCTTCTGGATGCATTAATGCTGTGATTTGAATCAAAACAGTGCACCTGTGCGTCACGCCTGACAAAGAACAGCGTGCGCTATTTGCATGCAGTGATACTCTCCAGAATGTTGCTACAGTGTTGCGACGGTGCCGAAATTGTTGAATAAAGTTGTTATTTTGGTTTTCTATCCATAATAAAGACAACGTCTTTCATACTTTTCTGGACCTTGAGAGTGAAAATTGAAATGGCAGTCCATTGGACAGTCATGACAATAAATTATTTATTTTCTGCTTTAACATTTTATTTAGACAGAATATCACGGAATATGAGTGTTAACATAAATTGTCATAATTTTATATATCAATTGTAGCTAAAAATGTTAATCTGAAAAAACTAAACGTAAAATGAAATTAGTTACAAAAGATACCTTTCTTATAAGTAGAGTCGACTCCCTTGCCCATTTTCTCTTTACTGTTGGCATCACCCTCCATGTAAGGAAAAACACGGGCTTGGTAAGTCCACAGGTAGTCATTAGAGCCAAAAAAAAGAACCGGGAACTCTCCGACATCATGTCTCATGCGTAGGATATTCTCAGGGATGTTTTTGGGATTGCTAACTTCTGCCGGCCACCATCTACGAAACAGTAGAACAGAAACTGTTGTATACAATGACTGCAAAAGCCAGGAATTGATGACAGCGTATGTTAAGAGTGGGTTTTGTGGTTGCTGACCTGTAGCGGCCAACTTTCACCCACACTACCTCCTTGTAGTGCGGTTTCTTTCCAGCACGACAGTCGTTGCAGTACCAGCTGCCTTCTGGCATGTCAATGTTCAGACACTCTCTGTGAAACGCCGCAGGACATGACTCACAACATAACAAACTACCTCCTATAAGAGAAGTGATACAGATACAGAGAGAGAAGTGTTTTGGACATGGAAATGTTTCTGATAAGGTCACATGAAGTGAACGTGAAGGGGAGGTTCTGAACTGAAAAAAAGATTTCTAAAGCCATGTGAAAGTCCAAGGCAGCTGAATTAACCTTCGGAGCAGACGAAGCACCAGCTGACGTTGACATGCTCGTGGTTGCGGCAGCCTTTTCTTGGTGTGAAGTGATTGGGACACACTATGTTGCTGTCGGTGAGCGTGACACTCCCAGCAGGTATGCAGAAATCATTGGCATGATATGCCACAGGGCATCTGATACAGTGAGTTAGCTGGCCTGAGACACAAAATACAGTGCATTTCATAATAAAACAATATATTAGATAGATATCAATATATTACATTTATAAATATATTGAACCTTAAATTAATAATTATTTATTTTTCAAAAATAAATGATGATGCCTAAATTCACCTTTATCATTTGAAATGATTAGTTACTCAATGTTAGTTAGCTAGCTTGTTTGTTTGTTTTTTGTCACACTTCTCCCAGCAATGAGGCACGCGTCTACATTAGTTGTTTGACATCTAGTAATGTCTAGTAATGTGTGATCCTCAGTCATTTAGTGCATGATGGCCAGTTTTTTCTGCGAAACCATTTTTAAAGTCTGCATGTGTATGATGCCCAGTTTTCTGAAGTCTGTTCAAATTGTAGCGTCCTATAGTGTATTATTGCTAATGAACACTTCCTCAACAAAAGCAAAACTGCTGTCATGATGACGAGGTAAATGTCCTCGCCAGCTTTTTTGTATTCTTAAATGTTTAAACCTGCAGCAATAAAAGAATAACAACTTGCCTACATTTTATGGATTTAATCTTACACATAAAAAGATGAATTTGTTTTTGTTTGTTAAAGTGGTCATACAGTGGTACATGCACTATTTCAAGCTGTTTGGACTGAAATGTGTGTTCACCCTACAATGATAAAGATCCACAAGTATTTTTATTAAATTAAAAGAAGAATAAGTTGCCTCTTCTGAAATTAAGCCATCCTCAAATGCATGTTGGTGTGGCGTCACACAGACAGAGGCCACTCCCACAATAGTTGATTGACAGCAGCGTCTCACACAGACTGAATTGGTGTCTTACCGTCATCAGACCGAGACGCAGAGACAAGCAAGACTCCTAAGAGATTGAGGTGTTTTGATGTTGAATGTATTAATGAACATAGCAGTAGTGATTTACTCCCAACATCTGAGTGACTGAAGAGGCAGAGGATTAACGTTACGTTTGGTTCTTAAGAGAAACGCGCCCTTGATCAACCGAAATGCGTTTATGTTCGTGCGAATCATTCATGATCCAGCCTCACCTACAGAAGCA
>JAUCMU010000046.1:11475499-11488491 GCA_032275025.1 Enteromius treurensis | reverse complement strand
CACGCCAATATTCATTGGCCTTTAGTAAAAGCTCAAAGGCAAATCGGTCTCTCTGGCGAGTTCCCATATGTAGCGTCTCCGTTCCCTCCTTCAGGGAACGTGGGTTACGACAGTATCCTAGACGTTTTCTCCTGTAATGCTTAAAGAGTTTGGAAAATGCATAATAAGAGATCAGAGAATCTCTCCAGATCCTTCAAAATACCAGCTCCATGATGGTGCTTCTCCTCTTTAGTTGACCTCACTGATTTTCTACAGAGGTCAGGTCATAGGAATGGGACAGCCATGGCAAAAGCCTCATTTTGTGCTAGGTGAGCCATTGTTGTGTTGATTTTGATGACTGTTTTAGATTATTGTCCTAATGGAAGACCCAACCATGGCCCATTATAAGATTTTTAACAGAGTCAGTCATTTCTTGATTTTTTAGTTTCGCCAGTTTAAGCCAGTCCCATTTCAGGTTTTAGTCATTTCTGATAACTGAACATGCTGGAGTTTGTTTTTAGATGAGCTAGGAGAATTTTTCTTGAAACAACATGTGATGATGTAGGAGCTGTTTGACCATTTTTTCCATAATTTTTCTGAAACCGAGACTCTGGTCCTTGGAGAGTCTTTAGCCACTCAAAATTTCCTTCTCACCTTATATTAGGACAAAATAAACACAGGTCCTCTTTCAGGCAGTTTTGAAACATTTTATGTTGATTGGAAATTCTTAATTATTTCGCTGATGGTGGGAATGGTGAGTTTCACTGCTCTAACTCTTTACTTAAAGCCACTTCACTAATTTGTGAGGCTATGTTATCTTTTGCTGCACATCAGAAACACATTCTCTTGTTTTTCTCATTGTGATAGATAATTTAGAGAATTTTGTTCTTGTTTCCCACCTATTTACGTTCCTGTGAAACCAGGGGTCTGTTCTTCGTACCTCGCTTACTACATCCGAGAACAAATTATCGCGCTGACTAGGGCTGCACGATTTGGGAAAAATGTGCGATTTGCAATTGCGATGCAATATATAAGTGGTTGGACTCAACTTGCTTGTTATTAAGGAAAATGCACACACAGATGACTAATAATGCTGAAATCTGTATTTCTCAACTGATATACAGTATACAGTGCAATCTAGCAACAACTAATTAAAACAAAATTGTACAAAATTAATTGTCCAAAATGGTAATCTTCCTTAGACTAGCACTAATTTGCGTGTATGTGCGGCGCTGAGTGAAATAGTGGGGCAAATCGATAATGGTAGCCCAATAATAATAGGCTTCTGAATAATGATAATAATAATAATAATAATAATTTTATACATAAATAGGAGAATGAGCCCAATATCGTCTTGAGTATGGATAAAAACATCTGATATCGTTGATAGCTCTGACTATCGTCGATAAACGATACTATCGTCTGTTGGCACAACCCTAGAACATTTGTACAAAAACATTTTAGCAGGATGTAACATACACTTGGTATATTTCTATTGGTATCTCTTGTCCAGTGTGCCAATCATTTTCTTAAATCCCTCTTTGTTAAAAGTGCATTCACACCTGAGGTGACTTGGGCGAATATATCTCGCTGTTCACGTGTAGACGCTTGAACATGTCGAGTTTACGCCGGTTTCACACTGCACCCGTCAGCAGGGCGTAAGCAGGATGTCTAATTGCGTCTTTGCATTGACTTAACATGTAAATCACTCACGCTTAACTCTTCAGTCGCGTCGGCGTGAACGCAAGAATGGATGTCTTGTTACGTCCACGAATACATTTGTTTATTTAATATGATCGCAACATTTGCTGTAATGTAATCGCACAGGCTGACATTGCGAAAGCGATATGATTAATCGTGCAGCACTAGCGCTAACTATGAGCTCGCTATTCCGGTTCTCCGAACGCAGCTGTTGTTGATGATTAGTATAGCTGGATGAAGTCATTTAAGATCACTGGGTGGCTTAAAAGGGGCTACGTACCGATAGTAGAAACATTGATTGGCAAATCTTTGATTGGTCAGCGAAAATGTGGAAGGAGTGCGCTCAGTATTTTCCGGTAGCAGAGCAAGAACTCTTGATTGAGGGATTTCAGGAGTTTCAGCTCTTCCTTAGACCAGCAGCCGGGGTGCAGTAGCACTTTCATAACTGGTAAATGAGCTCATAATTCATCATTTGTACAATGTAAAATATTTGGTTGTTGCCTTAATTTAAATGCTTTTTGTTCCTTGACATTTATTGACATTGTGGGGTTTTTGTGTGTGTAGTTTTACATAACACTCCATCACTTTTACCTGTTCCCATGCAAGGGGTGACTGAAGCATGCACAGTAAGTTGGGATATATATATATATTATACTTACTCTGAAGTTCAATGCTGCCCATTGGTCTAAATAAAAAAATTAAAAAAAAAACTTTCCGTTTCACAGGACAGTGAAGCAACCCTGTCAGATGACTGTGGTTTGGAGGAAGTACCAGTAAGTTCATGCATAATGAGGCCTGAATTTGTATCTACTTGTGTACTTCTATGTGTTTCTGACTGCAGTATGATTTGCAGGCAGAGAGGCCTGATACAAAGGTGCGCAGTCTTGTAAATAATTTACTTCCTGTATGACATGTATTTACCATTAAATGTTGTCTCTACAATTGAACCCTTCGCTTTTATAGCCGTGGTCTCCCATCTTGATTACACAGACTAATTTACTATTACTACTCTAAAATATAAATTAAATCTGAAATAATCAAATATATGAAATAGAATGATTAATTGTACATTTCCCTTTTTCTTTTTTTTTAGAAAATGACCTGTATGTATCTGCATGAAATCAATAAGAGAATCAAATACTGCATTATCTTTAGTTACATTGATCATATTTATTAATGGAAAAACAGTGTTACACAAACTATGTTTAAGTGACATATGCACTTTTCAAACAACAGACTGCTGTTTTTTTTTTTTTTATATAAAATACCCTGCATTACATATTTGCACGGTCATCTTTGACTTGTAATAAAATAGTACAAACTTAATTGAGCAAATATCGCTGTTGCTTTCGTATAAATGAAGCGGACATAACTGTGTGGCCGCAATCTAATCCTGTTTACATAAAGTAAGCCTGCTCCGGAGCAGGTTTACTCTTACAGATCTGTTGCTATGACAGCAAGTACCGGATGAGCGTCGAAGAACCGAACGTTCCAAGATCACGCCAAATCGTCAACAATCAAATCCAGCTAACTTAGTTAGCGATATACGAAAAACGGACCCCAGGGCTGAATCATTTCATGTTTATATTCACCCTGGAGTGCTGAATTTTGAGAATAACAACGGGAATATACTTCAGAGATATTTTACTCATAAGAATTTATAGGGGTGCCAATAATTGCGGCCAACATGTATTGGAGAAAAACAAACGTTTGAGAAATATCGAACCATTTCGCAAACCTGTGCAACTTTCTTCGTAATTATGTAAACGTACGGAAAGAACTACTCACCAATGGCTACTGCATTTTGTTTTTGAAGCTCCTCTTTATGACAAATTTCTGCACATGGTGATGGGATTGTTTCTGGAGGTGGAGTAAGAGGGTCCACAGACAACAACTGCCTCTCTTGACATGGTGTGGTATTTACTGAATGAGAGCTCCGAGACAGGTCTTCCGGAGGAGGAGTCTGTAATTCTGGCAGGGGTCTTGACACAACTTGTTCTGTCACCCGAGGTTTCTGTATACGCTCGCCAGGTGTTTTCTCCACTGGGCCACTGCAGTTATTGTTTTCAACCTATTCATAAGTTTAAAAAAGTTGCCAGAATGTTTAAGTAAATTACAGAATACAAGAAATCATTCACATCCAACTTGATTAGCTAGCATAAACTGAGCTACCTTAGTAAAGGACTCAGGTTTCTTTTTTGCTTTCTTCTTAGTGGAAAACAATTGATCGTATTCCTCTGTCCATTCTATGAGTCTTTTGCTAGGTTTTCTAATACGTTTGCATTCTGTGAAAAGCACAAACATTTTTGAGTCCACTTTAAAATACAGCTACGTATTACCCTTGACTTGTGTTCGTATGGATCACATTGAAAGCTTACCTTTGGGAATGTCATTTTTTTGACAGTTGCCTTGAGTATTTTCAGATGCATTGATGGTAGTTTCCTTCCCAGACAGAAAAGGACAGGACTCTTTTTTATCACCCAACAAAACATCACAATTTTTTGAGGGTAATTGTTCTGTTTCTGGAATACAAGTTCCTTTGACTACATCTAATGCTTTGTACCTGGCTTGGTCAAACTTTTGCCAACGCTTTTTAGGCACATTAGCTGAGAACTTGGTTTCTTGTTCTTCTGAGGGCGGTTTGTCAAATGTATCGTTTGAGTGGATGTTTGCTGTGATCTCAGGGGTTTTCTTTTTTGAACAATTTTTTTTGCTAGGTCTTTGAGCATGTTTTGACACAGTAGACGTTGGCTGAATGTCTGGGATCATATTTGTCCCAGACTTTGATTTTGCCTTCTGTTTTGATGCAATTTTGCCCAGTTGACATTTTTGTGGATCCACTGTGTTCATCTCATCCTTGACATCCAGAATCAGTGATGGTTCCTCTTTAATAAGTTCATTTATTGGTAACGGTTCTATTACCAATCTGGTTCCATCTTTTTGCCGGCTATCGTGCATATCCTTGAGCATCATTAGGAATGTGCTAAACTTATAATTTGCATCGGGATGAAATGACAACGGCTGCCCACTCTGTTCATTTGTGAGTGACTTGAAGGATATTTCTTTCATGTTTTCCACATCTTCCATCTTTAAGGACAAAGATGAAGTAGAAGTAGAAGATGAATCGGAAGCGTGACATTTGGATGAATGAAAGGCAACAGGTGCTTGAGATTTCAAAGAGGTTTCATCTTCAGATTTGACTAAATTTGCATCATCTTTACAACTCAGAAGATCCAATGACAACTGGGTGCGTACGTTACTTTTTAAGTCCTCTTTCAGATCACATCCTGCTATGGCTGGCATCTTCTTATGGTTGTCTACATCTGTTGTTTCAGACATTGTAACATCAGTAAAAGATACACAATTCTCTGTTTCCACATTTGACGCTGACTCTTGGTTTACCAATTGTTTCTTTATCCACTCTGCCTCCTCCATCGCCTTCAGTGCTCTTGTCATCAGGCGACTACTTGCTGGAAGGCACTTAACTCTCCTATCAAGAGCTTTCCTGGCTTCTGTAGATAGATGTTCAATTCCAGTGATGTGATTGTCTTTGGGTTTCATGCTTACGGAATCTGGCATCTTAATTTTACAAGATACCTTCCCAAAAGAACAGTTCACTGATTTAATGCCAGCACGACTAAGTCCCCCATTGACCTGACCTTTCCCTGTTTTGCTGAACCAAAGGCCACCCTGGTTCTCCACGTTCTTCTTTAATTCTTTTTCATTCGCAATGGTTTGTTGACACAGGGTTGAGTTTGACAGATTATTAACAGTGCAGCGCTTCGAAATTTGCTCAGTGCTTTTGGGACATCTTCGGATCTGTGGTACAGAATCAATGTCAGAGTAGGGACTGTCCAAAGCTTCCATAATCTTATCCTTCTCACAAAGAAATACCTCAGATTTCTTTAAAAATGTTGAAGACTTTTTTTGTTTCTTTTTGTGTTTAGACCCCCGATTATGTGGTAAGGTGTTTTGGGTAACTGTTCCATTGTTTAGAGGACTGAAGTTGGGTAATTCCACTGGCGCAGACAATTTGTTTTCTGTGTTATTTGTAGTTCCTTCAGAGATTGTTTTGGTGAAGTCTGAGCAGGGAGTGGTGACCCTTGGCTTCTCCAGGAGAAGTGCTTCTGCTTCAACCACACTAGCTCTCCAAGAGTTCAGAAAACGCTTAGGTATCTGAAAAAGTAACCCAAGAGTAACAATTTTAAGAGGGTTTTAAAAAGGTGTCACAATATCCATTTAACTCAAAAGCATGTTTCAGAAATTACAGAGTGTCTGGCGTTTTCATCTTGTTGGCGTCCACTTCCTCTCACAAGCGGGAGATTGTTAAACTGATATCCACCCACAAATATATGAGTAGAACGCTCAGGGACCCATGCCTGTTCTCCAGGTTCCCCAAACGTCTTGAGGAAATACTGACGATTTGTCCTATCTGGTGGCTCTGAAACATAAATCGCACAAAGAAACTTAAGGAAGGACAAATTAGATTTTTCTGGGTGAATTATTCTGGAAAAGCCATTGAAAAAGTCGCAAATATGTTTCAAAATGTTAGGAAGTGTGTTCTGTGGTGTTATGTCTTCTGCGTTTGTGTACTCACCCTTAATTCTGTGGTAAACACCTGCAACTGGATGAACAGTCACCTGACATGGCCACCAAGGTCTACGGTTGAATTTAGCCCATATAACTTCGCCCTCCAAATATTTCACTGGTGGTACAGCCTTTGTTTTAATTTTTTTTGTCTGCTGGTATACATCATATATAAATTAGCTTCATTTAAAGCTGAATATTTTCAGTATCACCTAAAACACTTAAAAAAAATAATAATTATTGCATTTTATGTGAATATATCTCTGAGTTATAATATTAGTAAATACTAAGTTTTTTCTCTACAAAAATAAAACCACGTAATTATTGCCTAATGGCATATTCTCCAAACGCATAAGCAAAGTTTCGAAATTGTAACAATGTACTGCTCTCTAAGCTAATTTAAATTTAAAATTGTTGTCATTTTTTTTTACAGCTAGTGTAATATGAGGAAATATCTAAAACATTGGTAGTGGTTTGATGTTGGGGATGGTGGGACAGAACCAGAACTTGCCATTATAATCCCAGCCGACCTGCTCACAAGAGAAGAAAGCCCACAATCACTTGTAGACTTGTCTTTAAATACAGCTTCTTGTCCCAAAGACGAGCGAACATTTGAAACTTTGTTTCTAGGCTTGACATCCGATTTTTTCTTCAACTTTGAATTTGTTGTACGGTCTTTCGTTGAGCCACATGATGCTCTTTCCAGCTGAGGCTCCATCTCTGAATCCATAACTTCATCCTCATCCTCATCTTCAAACAGTATTGACTCAAAGTGCAGTCCATTTGCAAACGGACTGGATGAGTCCAGACTAAAATCAGGGCTGGGAGGGGATGTGCAGCTGTCGGTCAAAGCTGCATCCATTTTGAGACGGATATGTCAACAACTCAGTCTGGCTACCACGCCCCATTTGAGTTCCCTGTGTGCATGCTGTCCCATAAGGCAGAGGCAGGTCCTGATTCCCAAATGTCAGATCTCTAAGGCTTTTCTAGGGATGATAAGCGAGTAAACTTTGACTCTTAGACTTTAACCCATAAACAGGTGAGACAGGACGGTTGAGGGTTAAAACCAGTTGTCTGTCTGCAGGATGATGATGTTTTCCATGTACTTTATAGTTGTTCAGGCACCTGTGGACAGGTACAGCAATGTATTGCATTACTGAGAGTGTGCACATGTGTGCGAATCATAATGGCACTGCTACAATTTGTATATGCATAGAAACATTCACTTCATCTGTGTGTGTAAATCAATTAGTCAAACACTTCTGAAATGATGATAATAATACACACCACTAAAAGTTTTCACTTAACTGACTGAAAAACTTCTTTAAAACAAGTTTAGAAGACAAATCGTGATTTTGTGTAAATTATAGAAAAATACAATCTAATTTTTATAAATACTAAGGTGTAGCAATAGTAAATGAAAGCTGCCAACAAGTGACCAGCATTATTTTTTTTTACATGTTTGCATTTTAACCTCATATAAAATATATAATAATTTTATATTTAAATAATGACATATTTAGGAACTGTTGGGTTAAGATCAGGACTTTCTCTTGGCTAATCCAAACCATTACATTTCTTCTTCCTGAACCTTCCAATAGTAGATACGCTACAAAGGTAGCGGTGGTCTTGCCTCAAGACTCACTTCTTTATTCATCTTAAGGGAATACATTTTCTGGTAGAAAGCAGAATTCATAGTTTCAACAATGATGGCCAGACAGGCAAAGCAACCCAAACCATTAAACTGCCACCACTGTGGTATACGGTTAGGATGAGGTTTCCATTATTTAATCTGTCTTTTGTTTTCTCCAAATGTAATAATTCATTAAAACCAAAAATCACTATGTTAGAATCTTTCCACAAAATATATTTCCATTAGTGTTCTGGCTCATCCACATGATCTTTGTCAGGTAGCACTGTTCTTCTCGTTCCAGCAATCGTATATTTCTTGCTATGCTTCATATCTACCTGGTGGTGGACACACAAACCTTAGCCATTGTCCTGAGGATATTTAGGTGTTACCTTGAGATTCTTTGTGACCTCCTTGAAGTACTTTTTGCAGTCGACCAATTCTTTGTAGATGTCTCTTTGTATTCTCCATAGATTTTTGAAAATCCACTCTATAGAAATAGATTTTGCAACTCTTTTGACCAGACCCTGACCGAAATCCTCCACCTGCTCCAATTCCCCCCATTTTTACTGAATCATTAATTACTGAATTATTATGACCTGAACCATATTCTTTCTCCCAAAAAATATCTACTACAGATTAATTTTGCTGAATAAATTAGTGGACTATACATGATGAGCTATTACAAATATTTGTTTGTCCTTTATTTAATTGGATTATGATTATATGGAAATTTGTTTACAATGTAAGTACATTCTATGTTGAAATAAAGACATTTCTTAAGCGTTCATGAAGTTTCTAGCGCGACTGTCCGTTCGAAGCGGATTAAAAGCGTACTGTTACTATTCCTAGTAGGGGCAGTATAGTATACCATTTGGAACATACTCCATAACACAGGAACGCGGCAATGAAAGCGGCCGCACATATATGACATAACTCTGACTGCCACAATTCACATGGAGAAGTCAAACATGATGACATACAGCAATAGTATACATGTAAAACTGGCAGCGCCGGGCTCATTGTCACGCGTGCTAATCTCATTCATATTTCTATGATATTTTATGAATAAAATCTCTCTCCCGAACAAACAGCAGCACGAGTTCACAGAGTTACATCGGTCTTCTTTTTAATATTTCGTTATTTTAAAACATACAAAATGTGATGCCTAAAGAAACACCGATGGAATCTTACCATTTACATGTTGGCCAATGTCACTGAGATTGAAAACTCTTCGTTTGTGCGCGTCAAATGACCTTTTTTCCCAAATTGTGAAAGTGGATCAAGAAAATCCCAGCCGCAGCTGCAGTAGTAGGCCAGAGAACCTGAGAACACATTCATACTATCATCACTCTACCCCTTCAAAATAAAAACACATCAAACACATGCATTATAACACTCACACAGAAAGGAACCTTTGCAGTGCGCGACGTCTGAGTCACGACGTACCTCTTGGGTTAGGATACGGACGTTGTGCTTTTCATTTTCAATGATTATGGTTTCCTTGCTGTCGACCTGCCCCTGGTTGTGTTTCAAGCCCGTGACTGTATGTGTCTATGAACATCAGCCAATCGGCTCGGCAACCCAACCCCCTGTGAGAGGAGCTCTCCTCAACTCCTGTGCTTTACTTTATCCCAAAATACAATTATAGATTTCATAAAACGCTAAAAAATACGTTTAATCTAACATTCGGTGCTCTATTAATAATATTTTACCACTCCCTTGGCAGAAACTGAGCTCTTGTACCGAGCTAACATTTCTACCCTCAAGTGGTATTTTCCTCAAGTCACATATAACCCTGTTCAGAAATAAACCTATGCATTTAAGACAAACCCATAAACACCCGAAACAGTAAGAAAATACGCGATTTAATTCAAGTTCTGCGCTCTTGATCATTCAAGATGGAGTCTACCGTGTGCTGGCACAGGCCACAAAGTGTTAAATTTCGATTTGAAGTAGGGCTTTATACATTCAAGAAGTTGTGACTCGTTTTTCAAAGAGGTTTTTTTTCGCTTTAGTTGATTAAATGTCAATGCGCGTTAAGATCCACACGTGCGTTCAGCACTGCTGCGCAATAAACAATGGCATAGTGGTATATAAATTTATGCTAAGAGGAAATTGTATAACAAACAAGGCATACAGAAATACCGCAGCCAACGCAGCACAAAGCACTTCTCCGGTCAATCCAATTACATTTCTAACATATGAAAATGACATCGAACCTGTGCTGATCCTTATGCTATTTGGACCTGTAAACATGTAAACGGCGCATTTGTTTTCCTGCTCTGCCGTTTGTTTTATTTTTTTCTAAGGAGAGGGAAAATGGAGGAGTCCGACACCATCTCGACGTTTGTGGCCGAGTTTAATCTCGTGTGAGCGTGTGAATGAATGTGACTCTGGAGGAAACATGCGACGAGGAAACAGGTTTAGATACCGTTTAAATACGTAACGGCGACAAAACATATCTGGTGCTTAGCAACATGTCTGTTCCAAATCCTTCATGACTCAAAACCTTTGCTTAATAGTCCCGTGCGGTTTATTATAAGGGAGGGCGTGTTTGAGGTTAGGGAACCGTTATCATGTCGACCGACGACGTCGTTAAACATGTTTCTCGCTAGCACCTCGAAAGGAGATTTGCGAAAGATGTCAAAATTAGTGTGGAGCTGAGAGAGAAAGCGCTGTCTGTGGGCCTGCTGCTGCTTCCCGCTTCGCCTGAACAGCGCCGCACCTGACAGAAACACATCCGAGCTACTGTAAAGTTTCCCAACCTCGCTTATAAACGATATATGATCTTAATATTGGTTCTCTTGTCATTTTCAACTAATGAATACATTTTCAGTCAGTACGTTTAGCCTAATTCAACACACTAGCACCTGAAATATTGCACGAATATTACACGATAACTGATATTAATTTAGCTTTTCTGATTTTTTCTATAGTGTTGAAATTTGACCAGTTTTGAAAATCATTGAAACTATATGAATAAAAATATCAATAAGTTATCTAAGTATTTATGAAGTACAATATGTGTAAAAATAAATGCTGAAGAACTTTGTGACATCGCTTCAGTAAATGATATGCTGTTCTTTTGCACGTCTATACCAGCACTACACCTAATATTTAGTGACGTAGGCCAATTGTTTTTTGTTGTCGTGTAAGAGAAAATTACATGAATTGGGCCTTTTAACGCTGGGGCCTACAGACCCATTGCATTCTATTATTTATTTATTTATTCATTCATTTAAATTCATAGGTTAACAACCATAATTTGACTATTTTTCTAACTTGTAATAAATAACTAAATAATACTTTCTAATTGTTTATATTGTTCTTTTCCGAAAAATTACAAACACCCTTTTAGTATTTTAAAGCCTAAAACGC
Organism: Enteromius treurensis; assembly: GCA_032275025.1. Classification (NCBI taxonomy): domain Eukaryota; kingdom Metazoa; phylum Chordata; class Actinopteri; order Cypriniformes; family Cyprinidae; genus Enteromius; species Enteromius treurensis. The sequence goes on along the minus strand of JAUCMU010000046.1, from coordinate 11,477,213 downwards.
ATACTGCTCTTTCTTACGCCCCCTAGCGGTGAGTTAATTTCGTCTTGACCTATTACCCTTCAACAATCGTTCAGCGGAGCTTTTGTCCTTTGGTGATTAGATGACAGGACTTTTGTTGTTTTTTGTGGATTTATTTGGTGTATGAACGAAATAAAACAGAACCTTGATATCTGACAAAATGCAGTTAAATATTGTCCCTCTATTAAAATACGCTATAACGTTAATCCGAAAACGAGTTTTTAATAAGTAATTAGTATTTCATTAGGTTAATTTTAAGAAAGTATAACTATTAGAGTAAGGCATAATTTGCTCAGTGTAAGTGCTATACTTAATTGACGGCCTATTTAAAATGTACACAAACTATCAATGTAGTAACAATTGTTATTTGACAGGGGGCAGCACAATCCAGCAAAAAAAATTCAGAAGCCCCCTGCATCTCAAATGGCGCTACCGCATCGCACTGATATGTTTTACATTTTATGATTTCCCACATCAGTGTTTCTTTAGTGCAGTGGACTAGTTCCTACAGGTCCATGTTAATAAAAGGTTAAGAAGCATTTAGGACCATGGATTCTCCTCATGTTGGTAAGTAGAGACTATCTAGCACAGAGCAGCTGATCTGGTGAAGGTGCCTGGTTGTCACCATCTCTCAAAGAGAGTTCCGGAGGCCTGCATGTCTGAGTCTGTGTAGAAGCTTTTTCCTGTTGTTTGAGATTCCACTCTCCACCCCCGTTGTTTTCCTCCTTAACCTCTGACCCTCGCCATCCCAGCTGACAGCTGTCTTCATTTGTGACAGCTCTCTCCTGCTTTCTATCTTTCTCACTGCTTCCCTCCTTTTCCACATCCTCTCTTACTCAACGTTTTAAACAAACCAGTGTACATAGCTTGAATTGGCATGAGTGGTTGAAAAATGAAAATAAATGACTCACTCAATGTTTTATTGTACATCCTGTATAAACAAAGACTGCACTTTTACAGCACAAAGACTTACAGAAACTAAAAGCACAGCGAGCTGTTCACTTCTGGGCAGAGGAACTTAAACAGCAGAGCTTAATCCTGGTTTTAAACCAAAAACGATATAGTTAACAATACATTTCAAGTTTAGACCTGTAATTTGATTTCATGTGGATGAGGAAATTATATTTTGCACGCTACACTTGAGCCAACTGACTGTGACGAATGATGTCTTAAGCTCATCTTGAGTAGGGTTACGTCCTGTCTTGTGTTTGGTTATGATTCAGAGAGAGTTTCAAAATGTTGCCATGTGTGGAATCACATTTAGACAAAAAGTCAGTCTCTCCACTAGATGGAGTCAATCGCTCTTTCAAAGATGATGTATCTGCAGGCCACACTACAGAGATTATTCTGAGTGAATTCTGACTGTTATTTATAAGCATTTAAACTGTCAGCACATATCTATTTTATTTGTAGAACTTGTTTAATTTTCTTTAATACACTTCCCTTCATTGGTCAACTCTGTTATGCGGTTACCTGTCGAAAAATGTTCAGTTCAGACTGTGGAAATGTAATGGATGGATTAAAGCGAGATAAGCAATAATGCTATCTATATGTAAATATGAAATTACATTAGGTTTGTAACTTTGTGTTTTTACTGATTATTTAAAGGTGCCATAGATTGCATTGAGAGAATATTTTAAATTGTTCTCTGATATGTACATAGAAGGTATGTAGCTTAGGTAAGGGGAAAAAATGC
>JAUCMU010000046.1:11455712-11467757 GCA_032275025.1 Enteromius treurensis | reverse complement strand
ACGTTTTGTTTTTGAACAACTTTTGACTTTTACTTATGAAATTAGCATTATAGTTATAAAATATTCCCTTATCACTGGTTATCACCAGAGTTCATTTTATTTTGTAGTCATTTTATCATTATGCTGCCTCAGAAGCCTGTTGTTTGGTGAGCGATCCCCAGTTCTATATTTAATAAGTCTCTTTATTATCTTATTTACATGGTGTTTTAAAATCTATTTTGATTTCGTGTAGTGTATTCAAGACAAAGCAGACAGTTTGGCTACATGCCAGCCATGTTGTCCCTTTGCCAGCCGGCCAGCTGAACTTATAGGTGGTGAAGAGGTTCAGGAAGATTGGAAGATTTCAACCTTCCCCCCTCAACAAAAAGCCAAGGTTTTCTTGTAGAGTGTGAGAAAAAAGATTAATGTTAAACCAAAGGGCTGAGCAAACACATCTTAAGGTGAAGACACAGCTTCTGTCTGAGCATTTAAGCAAACATACTGTGTGCTGTCTCATGTGGATCCGACAGTCTGCCATGTCCTACGGCCACTAGCCCAACTGTCACCTCTCGTCGTAGCGCCCGCCACCGTCAACGTGCCCGGGAGCACCAGAGTCCACTCCGTTTGTTTGGCTCAGGCTAAGAAAGCATTGGCGGTTTGTTTTAATTACCCCCATGCTGGGTCTCCTCACTGGGCTCCGTATGTGAAAGCTGGCCCTCACCCATCACCCTGCCAAACAGGGGTCCAGTTCATGTGATCTGAGCTCTCTGCACCTTAGGAAAATAAAATAAGCACACAAACCCTCATGATAATTCCATTACCACATACAAAAAAAAAAACATTTTGTAATGCGAATAGATTGTTATGTGCACTTCCCCTAATTTCCACAGGTCACATGACATGTTATTTCAAAACAATATAACCTTTATATGGGCACACTATGGACTTATTCACATTTGTATCTTGACCTTGGCCACCGAAATGAATAACTTCCATGACACAGAGATGCAGGTAAGAGAAGCCTTGACCTGAGAATAATAACAGGATCTCGGCTGTAGATGAAACTGCATGTGGTCTTGCCTTCTGGCTCCAAATTGCAGGGGTGGGCAGTAGCTTTGATATTTGTGGCGATGTTTGAGGATCAAACAAAACCTCTCATGCACCTCATTCGACAAGCTTATCTAACCTCTTTGAAACCTGAGGCTCCTCACTTATGCTACTCTAAACTAGCAGCACCTTGCTTTACAGCTCCACTGGCTAACTGTTGACTTTATGCAACAATTAAATTTCCAGAATACACATACCAAAATGAGCAGTGGGGGCTTGCTGAACTCAGATTTCAATGTAATAAACACTTCATAAGATAGGTCTCTTAGGTTTTAGAGCTCACTCAAAAATGAAAGTTCTGTCATTACTGATGTAGCTCCAGACATGTTGGACTTTATTTATGTTTTTATTTATGTTCATTTATGGAGATGTTTTGAATACTGCTTTTTAGCAGTTTATAGAGTTTATAGCAACCACTGGCTGTCAAGCTCCAGGAATACAAAAGTTATCGTGTAACTGTAATACTGTAAATAAATTAATAGAATTTTTTTTTTGCAGCATGAGAAACAGGCCAAGGGAAACAGACACTATCTCTCATTATTTCGACAGTCCACTTTAGATATTCTACTAACAGTAAGTATAACTTTGCAGCTACATGTCAACTAACAGTCATTCCAGTATTAGTAGACTGTCTGCTTAATATCTTCTAACACTTTATTTTGATGGGTCGAAAACATATGACAAACTGACTATGAGAAACTTTGCATGTATGTGTCAACTTATTAATCCTAAACCTAACCTAACAGTCTACTCTTAGAGTTAGTACAATTCGAATTACCAGATATGTTGGGACGTTTTTTTAAATTTGAATAAAATGAAAACTAAAACAAATTGCAAATCACATGAGCCAATATTTTATTCAAAATAGAGCATAGATAACATTACAAACATTTAAACTGGGAAATGTAAAAAAAAAAAATGTATACGCAAAATGAGCTCATTTCAAATTTAATGCCAGCTGCATTTCTCTTATTTTCAAATAACGTCTGGCCATCGAGGTTAGGAGTTTCTGGAGTTTTGTTGTTGGAATTTGGCCCATTCTTGCCTGATATAGGTACATCTTTGATGTATATGTTTAATTATCTGCCAAATGTTCTCGATAGGTTAAAGACCTAGACTGTTATGCAGGCCAATTCAGCACCCGGGCTCTTGTCCTGCTAAAATACACAAGGCTTTCTCCGAAACAGATGTCATCTGGAGGGGAGCATATGTTCTTCTGAAACCTTTATATATCTTTCAGCATTCATAGTGCCTTCCAAAACATGCAAGTTGCCCATACCACCCATACATGCTGAATGCTGATAACATGCTGAAAGCTCTCCCTCTTTGGCCCACAGGACACGACAACTCTTCTGGACCATCTTCACATATGGCTTCCTTTTCAGCCTTGATCCTTTACGCACAGAGATTTTTCCAGTATCTCTGAATCTTTTGATGATGTTTTGTGCTGTAGATGATGAGATTTGCAAAGCCTTTGCAATTTGACGCTGAGGAACGCTGTTTTTAAAGTATTCCACAATCTTTTTATGCACCTTTGCCCATCTTTACTTTATACAGACTCCCTTATAAGACATCCCTTTCATAGCTAACCATGTTATAGACCTGATGTCTATTAACTTAATTAGTTGCTAGCTGAATCTTTATAAAATCTTGCTTTTTCAGCCCTTTGTTTTCCCCATGCCAACCTTTTTGAGACGTGTAGCAGGCATCAAATTTGAAATGAGCCAATTTAGTGGATAAAAGTGTAATATTTCTCAGTTTAAACATTTGTTATGTTCTATTGTGAATAAAATTGGCTTATGTGATTTAAAAGTCTTATAGTTTTCATTTTATTCAAATTTAAAAATCGTCCCAACATTTTTGTGTTGTTCAGGCCATGCATTGCGGGGCAGTCAGGGCCTAATGGATAGGGTGTTGGACTTGTAACCCAAAGGTTGTGGGTTTGAGTCCCAGGTCTGGCAGGGTATACCACGATTGAGGTGAGACGTTGTGTGTGTGCGTGGTTGTTCACTTCTCACTGCTGTGTGTGTGCGCTTGGATGGGTTAAATGCAGAGCACAAATTCCTATGGGTCACCATACCTGGCCACAAGTCACTTCACAAAGGTATTTATAGCTAGTAGAATGTCTAAAGATCAGAATCAGATCAAAATGAGGTTTAACCACATAAGATTTCACTTTAGCTTTTTATCTTTCCTGATGTTTGACTGTAATTAAGATTTAAGGCCACATATTTGTACCAGAAAAATAGTGAGTAAATATTGACAGAATTCGAGTGAAAAATTCCCTTAAGGTGACTTATGCTATATAGAATACATGTTAGTGTAATAAAGGGGACAGAGACCATGAGTTGTCATGGTGATAAATAAGGGCAAGGGTCTACAAACTAAGAGTCCATACATGACTAAACAGAGGAACACTGACAGAAATCCTAACAGTTAGCAATGTTCATTGCATTCATTTTAGCAATCATACATGTTCCTCGCATTCATGGCATATTGACCATAGTTTTACAACAAATAAATCATAGTTACTACAGTTAAACCATGGTAACCACAAATTAACCATGGTTTGCTATACTAACAATAGTTTTAATAGAATACGGAAAAAATACTCTTCAGCAATAAAAAAAAACTATGAAGCACATTCATTTTTAGCAAAGACATTGGTTAATAAAATGAGATTGTGTAATTTAATATTCTAAGTTTATTTTAGTTCATTTAGATGAATACTAAATCTGGTTTTTGAGAGTGAGATCAATTAATGCACGTGCACATTTAGTCTAGAACTACACTGTATTCACACACCGCACGCAATGCCTCTGTATATCTGCTTTCTCCCAACATGCCTGGAGTCAGGAGACTTGTCAGTCAATAAAATAAAAAAGAAGTAACTCAGTTATATTACTCTAAAATCAAAAAGTAATGCATTACTTTACTAGTTACTTGGTAAAAGTAATATTATTACATACTGTGACTTGCATTACTTGTAATGCATTACCCCCAACACTGCTCAGAGAACCGAAGTGTTAGAAGTCATGACGTACACACATGCTTTTTATAATACTACACGGAAGCCATAGAGGGATCCGGGGGCCATTTGAAAATCATTGATAGATGCTAATTGAGAAACAGTTCAAAGGTCTGGCTTGAATTTTATTAAAACCCTCACAGGCACTAAAGCTCTTATCATATCCTGTCATTTGACCTCTTTTAAATCCAGTTTTACGCACACAATGCAGACAAGGCCGGGCACTGCGGTTACACCAGAGAGAAAAAAAAGGGTAAAAGAAGCTTCCTGTCCGGTAATTACACACTGGTCTCGGAGACCGCAGTTTGGAAATTCAAGTTGTCCGTCAACTTCCCAAGAACAGCCTTTGCAGTTGGGAAAACAGGGAGGCTGACGAGCCCCTCCGCTGTTTCCTGTTCTGGCCTGCCGGGCCAAGCGCGTGCGAGTCCTAAGCACATGTCCGGTTTACTGTAACGGCACTCATTAAGACTGGAGGTACGCACAGGAAACAGGACATGGGCCCGTCTCTCAGCATTCTACTTGTTTAGCGCAATCTGCTGCACCCCAGCCACTTTTAGAGAGAGAGAGAGTGAATGTGTGCGTGTTGAAGGGAGAAAAAAATGTTTCCTGGTTTTAAGCGAATGTGACTATTACCGAGGTATTAATGCCTGCAGATTGCATGCTTGTTCCTGCCCCCGCATCCGCCCGCACTTCTCCATCCACAGCCGTGAAATTGGGACCATGTGTTCTGTGCACTGCTCCAGTCCGGCAGCAAGACACAGGGCTGTTTTTCTTTCTCGTTCCTTCTGCCGGAACTGCGGGCTCGGGAAAAAGTTGCACTAAACACACACACATACCTCATGCTTCCAATACAAAACACACGTTCAGTGTCATTATGTTGTCTGTGGGATCTCAGTGGACTTATTTTCTTGTAATTCATTTCAAGGAGCGCCCTTATTTATGTTTGGGTGTTATTACGTTAGTTATTATGGAGAACGTTTATCATTATCTTACCTCGTCCTCCCTAATTGTAAAACTGTGGTTGTATCTTGAACTCCACACTCATGCTAAATATATCAACTGCTTGGAAGCGTTTGGAACAACACATGTATCAATAGATCTGCGATAGTTTGGCGCTTGGATGCAGGTTTTTTTGTGAAGATATCACATAAGATCTTTCTCAGTCCTGATAGTATCAACTTCAAAGAGGTTTTATGGGACAGTTCATAGAAATTCCATGTCAGCCATGTTTTCTTATATTAAAAGCTCTCAGCAGGGGTGCGTTTTGGGGTGCTCTTGTGGAGCGGGCGGGGTTGAAACTTGACCTAAAAAAAGATTAGAACATGCATATCATAGACTGACATTTCTATGTTGCTGGTGATATTTCTTTTTAACCAGCGGTGGATGCATCAAGACTCATGCTGAGAGCTCAGATTGATGAGTTAATAATCTGGAATGGGAGTGCTGTTGTATTTGTCCTCAGTCACAGTCTATAGACTTTGATTGCACTGACCTGTCCTGTCCAGCGTTGGTGTTCTTGGGGGAGTGTGGGAAGACCTCAGTTTCCCAGCATGCCAGGCAGTGATGCACACATGGATTCACATATTCTGGACTAATGAGCTTCATAAGATCACCCCCAACCTCTCACCTCTCTCAGGTCATGCTCTCTCTCCTTGCCTCCATCTATCTCTCGCTCTTCATATCTTCTTCTGGTTCTGGCATCTTTTCTTATATGTTGCCATCTCAGTTTCCTAATTGTACATGAACTTTCAACCTTCCTTTAACCCAGTGCAGTGATTAAAATAGAAACAGAACTGAGGTGGATTCAGTTTCCTCCCACAATAATGCTTGAGGAATGTGCAGGGATTTAGTATTTAATAATAATAATTCCATTTAGCACCTACAATCTGTGATAACATTATGTTAATGTTATTTTTTACAAGTAAAATGACGTTGCTATTTGTTTTTTTCAATTACCCTAAAAGTGTTATGATAACATCTATAATTAGCTGGGTTTATTGAAGTCAAGCAGATAATGTTGTATTTAAATAGTTGTTTTGTTATAAATTAAGGTTTCTTTCTTAGTTACTTATTTTCCTTCTTTCTTTATTTCTTTCTTTCTTTTTGTTAAATTATATTCACTGTAAAAAAATAAAATAAAAGAAAGATAAAGTTTCATACTACTGGAAATCCAATTTACTGTTTTTTGTTTTACTGTAAATTAAATAATTGTTCCCTTTTAACTAAAAAAAGTATATTTCAGATCAGGTATAAAGCTCCTTATAACAGCCACATAACAAACCAAGTAATTTCTGTGTAAATTATGAACGTAAATTCTAGAAGTTCTGAGAACATTAGCTTAAAATTTAAATGATCAGCACAGATGAGGACGGAGACATGCCGGAGCTTTGATATCTGCAAACAAATGGCCTCTCTGATATGACCCTTTCACTAGATAAGAGCGAGGTCAGAGGAGAGCATCTCTTAGGATTCATCAGCCCAGGAGGGAGATAGATAGACAGAAAGATAGATGAATGAGAAAGTGAGAGATTGACCGGGCATCCACTCCCCGAAGCCCAGCGGAGATCTGACCCCTCCACCTGGGTAAACATTCATTCTTGATCAGGGGGCTGAAGAATGCAGCAACCAAGAGACGCGGACATAGGCTTGAGGGGGGCGAGACAGTGTATTTGGGGGGTCAGTTCTCCACAGGAACTGCTAGCTATCTGGAGGGTCAAGTTTATTTTTCCTGTTTGGTTGGGTGAGGGTTGACGGGTTTTAGGAGGGGCGACAGGGGCAAAAGGTTGGTCAAGGGTTGAGAGAGAGGATTGTAATACGCCGACCAGTGAGGACAGGAGATCAGACATTTAAAGTGGAACAGCGTAGGATCATCTGGTCCGAGTCAGGATGTGGCCAAACAGGAAATACAACAAATGCTTAGTACTTAACACATGTCCTGGCTCTTCAACTTATCTCTGTGACTGACGTAAAGCTCATCTTCTGCCAGTCCTTACAGGCTGGGAATCATTTCATGTTGAACAATGATGAAAGGAAACAGAGTCAACTGCAGAAGCAGATGTTTTTTTCGGAAAAGTTTGTAGTATAATATAAAAAGTTATGAATTAGTTTTTCTGTGGTGCCCAGATCGTGAAAGGACCAGACTAGGTCTTTATTAGAATATTATATTTTGTAACACACTGGAACTATAAACTTTGAGTCAGGTGTCACTGATGAGAACATGGTGTTTAGATTTATCTACTATGGACATCTTTAAATGTTTACAACACTTCCCTGGAATACTACTAAAACAATAAACACATTACCCATAATCCATGTCTAAAAACAGGAAGATCTTTAATGTTGATTGACTACATTTCTTGGATGATTTACTTAACAACAACTTGTTTGTCTATAACAACTTCCAATCAACAACCTTCCACCAATCAATGGAGTTACTATTTCCATTCACATAGTACAAAACTATAGTTGTTAGTCCTGTGTTTGGGTCATCAGTATGGTTGGGTTCAGACATATTTACATGTCTTCATTTCAATTGTGTTGTGGAAAATGTTATTAGACTGATTGTCAGAAACAAGACATAGGCTTGACTTCAGTGGCACAATCATGCAAAAGTACGCAAACCTTTATAATAAGCTGATGCGTGAACTGGACATTTTGGGACTCAAACGTCTAAATAAATGTGGTTGTCAGTCCCATACTGCAAAAAATGCTTTTCTAGCCTTGACTTTTTGTAATGTTTCCAGCCAAATATATCTAAAAACATTCTTAAATCAAGAAGGATTTTCTAGACAATTAAAAATTATTGTCTTAGTGACTTGCAAACAGAAAACCAGATTATTTTGACACATCAGATGTCTCCAAGAACTGAAGACTTGCTGCCAATTCACTGGCCCCTAATCCTACTCTTCACTGGGGTTTATAAAAAATGTACAAAATGGTACGAATTAGCATGAATTTGCCACCTCATACGAATACGTACGAATTGGTCGTGAGACTGTGTTGATTTTATCACACTATTTCATTATTTCGTCATTGCGCATGGGTAGTTCTACTATTTGTCTATATGTATTCCTTCTAGCCACAATCAGTCAACTGAGTCCTGGGTTTTAGATACAGTTCAGGTCATGGGAACACGAGGCTTTTTATCTTTAGGGGTCTGCCTGATTGACCATGGCAAAACCCAGTGAAGAATATAAGGGCTTCTTTTGTAAGACTCTCATTAAAACACACCGCCTTCCCAGTGTTGTTTTATCCTCCTCGTCTCCTGTTTATCCAACATCCTATCCCACTGCTATGGATAACACTATCCCAAAAGCCTTAATCCGATTCTCCTTTGCCATAGAAATGACATTGGCAGATAAAAACAAAGGCCTATCTCTGCTGGGTACCTTGTAGGGCCAGGTCATAGATAGCTGATATTAGGACAGCGTGAAGGTTGTCTTCCAGGCCTTGAGATAGCACTTTATGCACTGTAATAGGGCAGCTGTGGTGTACTTTGCATCATCAACAGGGCTTTGACTGTGTCTTTGTTCAGCAGCGGCCCATATCGCAGTTGTGTTTCTAATTAAGCTGGAGAGATGGAGACAGACAGGCTGCCGGTTGCCTCCGACACTCTGGTGTGGCGCTGCTGTAAAAAATGTACTCTCCACACCTCCTTGCCTGCGCACAGTCTGTGACCCTAATCTTTCATTCCTGTTCTGGAATTCGGTTTGAGTACTTAGCGCTGTGGGTATTTGTTAGTTGTCGTACTCCAGTTTTTAATTGCGGTGTGTGTATATATATATATACACTATATATACGTAGTTTAGTAAAAAGTTTACAATGACATTTACTCTGACACCCACAGACTATTCAGCAAACTTAATTAAAAGATTAAAAGTCTTATCCTTTCTCTGTATTTCAGCCCTGCTATGTCATTTTCCCTTTATGCATCAAAGACCGCTTATCTGCCCCCCTGAGGTACTGCCACAGGGAAGAAGGTGAGTGGACATACTGCAGCTTATCTTGTTGAAGAGGCCACGCTGATAAGACTTAGCTCTCCCACCAGTTTCATATTTCACCCCGATTCTCCCACTACTCAGCCTGTGTCACCCATTAAAATGAGAATATAGATTACATCAGACCTCCAAGTATGTAAGCAGATTTCACTCTTTGGCACCTCAAGCAAAAAGAAGCTGACCGTAGCTGAAACTTGTTACATCTTTCAGTGAATTTTAAGGATTTTAATTTGTTCAGTATGTCAAGCTACTTTTTTGTCAGATTATGAAAAAAACGAACGAAATAAAAAAAAGTTATTTTATTTGTATAATTAGTTTCATTGCCTCCAGCATAACTTTTTAAAGCTTTTTTCTGATTTTTTAAATATACTTTTTAAGTGTAAAAATTATTAAATACATTTAGTATATAAAATGCATGTACAAAATATATTTATGTATGGGGTAAAAATAAAGTTACATTTCAAATAATATAAGGTATTGAAAACTGGATCCCTAATCATAAAAACTTAAATAAAATAGTTTTTTCCCTCTCCATTTCTCCTTTTTCCCTTACTCTCAACATCTCTTGATTGTTTTTGTTGTTGTTTTTGTTAACTTTATTTATATAAATTATGTATTTATATTTTTAAATATAACTCTTTTTCTGTAATTTTACTGTTTTCTTTTTCTTTCTGAGGATGACAAGATTATCAGTAATGGTAACCAATAAATAAATGAAGGATTGAATCATTTAATAAATAAATGGATAAGTAGTAGATTAATGGTAATTTATTTTATTTTATTTATTTATTTATTTTTTCATTTTTCCCATGGAGGTCTAGCTTACTGTAATTTCCCAATTTGGTAAACCGCATTTTAAATTTGTTACATCTTCACATTCACACAAAAATAAATAAATAAATAAATACGATTCTGATGACATATAGCCTGTCACACTGAAAAATACTAATGTCAACTTCTCGTTTTATATCATTTTGTCTATTGCCTATGTATTCTTTACTTTCTTTCTACATTCCAGTACACTGTTTTATACAAGTCTCATTTTATCTCTGATAATGTGAATTAGGAAACAACACGAAAATGATACATCAATTAAAGTGTTTGCTTCCCATAAGAGAGGTGTCTTTGTCTCACAAACTCTAAAATCTTCTCAAGCACTCCTCTGCAGGACTATCTCTGTCGATATTGCTCAGTGAGATCAGGCCTAGCACTTGGAGCCAAGCCGTCCCACACAGTCTCCTCTCCACCCCAGCAGCCTTGATAAAACAGCACAACAGAAGGGGGCTGCAAAGCCGTGGGACAGCATTGATAATGCCCGGGGGAGAGATCACAGGAACACATGCCCTCTTTGATAAGACATGCTGTACTACTGGAGAGCATCACTTACCATGTTCACATATCTTACAGTCCTGGCCGCTGAAAATGACTGGTGACGTAATGGAGTGAGCAATGGGGTATTCCTATATCCTGCTCAGGAATGTACAGTAGATTTACTGCTATAAAACCAAATATATGCGACATTAAAAAATAGGATATTAAGAAGGCTTTAAACTTTGCTGAAGCCGATTTCCTTGTAACTTAGCTTGTAAAACAATTAGATGATGACATTTATGCACAGAAAAAGGGTTATTAGGCTACAGGGAGTACTTAGGCTCTTAGAGGAGAAAGGATTGTTGTGTATTTTGGAACTAGCACACATAATTTTTTAAAAGGATATCTTGTGTTCTGCATATCAATTGTTTTCTTGACAGTTTGAATAGCTGTGTGATGAAAAACTGTTTTTGTGCCAAAAATGATGTGAAGCAACTTATGGTTTAAGGCTTGCGAAAAATCCCAATTATTTTTTAGGATAAAAATAAAATCCAATTATGTGAATACATGACACATCTTCAAGTTGTTTTTGTGGGCAAAACCAGATGTGACATCAAATACACTGAGCTAAGATTGTGGTTCACACAGAGACCAAAATAGCACATTTATTGTGAATAGAGTTGAAAACTGTTAAAGTCCCACCCATGTTTTATAGAGTCGAGAGGGTGATTTTATGTCATTCAAGAGCCAACAATAACAGAACATGAATGATGCTTTGACATGCTACCAGTGGACTGGTGCTATAGGGGCACAAAACTTGGATTTGAGACGTTTTGTAAGACCTGCAAGTCTTATGGTGGGCTAAGAAAAAAACAGCTGAAATGTTTGTTGACGCCACTCTTCTAAACCAAACCACAAAGTTGGGTCTCTTAGATGGCAGTTACTCTGCTGTACTAGAGCTCCGTTCAGAGCTTTTGAATATGCTTTTAGACCCTCCTTGTTAAGGGCCTTTTCAGTATAGGGTCTACATTAAAATATACCTTTGCCCATAAAACCTGGCAGTGAAGTGAAAAGGCCTCAGTTGAAGCTTGAATACAGTCACTCAACTAAAGGAGAGAGAAATGCCTGGTGTGAGTATATGTGGTATAACCATGGGCATGCCCCTGTTCTTGCCTCATCCAACCATCCTACCATTCACTCTGAACATAAAGCTCCCTCTCGTCGTGTGCAAAAACCACAAAACATTTGTTGTGTAGCTCCTTCCCCCTTTGGGGTCTGCCTACGTCACACTATTCCCCAAATAATTAGTCCCAAAAGTAACCATGAAGAGTTTCCTGTGTGTTTAAAGGGTTAGTTTACCCAAAAATGAAAACTAGCCTGTGTTTTACTCACCCTTGAGGCATCCTACAGTGGGTCTATATGACTTTCTTCTTTTAGACAAATTATATTAAAAAATTGTCCTGGCTATTCCAAGCGTTATCTTTGCAGTCAGTGGGTGTTTCTGTTAAACAGTCCACAAGACGTCAAACAAATCATGCCTCACAACTCAAGTCACTTTTATTTATATAGCTCTTTTAACAATACAGATTGTAGCAAAGCACTGAACATTATCAAATAGAAGAA
>JAUCMU010000046.1:11439415-11455612 GCA_032275025.1 Enteromius treurensis | reverse complement strand
CAGGTACTATTGTGGAGGTACAGGTACAACTTTTACACAGTGGAAAACCAAACAGAGCCGAGTCGAGCCGAGCCGAGCCGAGTCGAGTCGAGCCGAGGCGAGCTGGTACTGTGTAGTGGAAAAGCACCATAAGGAACCGCGAAGACCTTCAGCAGCTCTTCAGGCTGTGTAACTGGGACTGGCAGAGGTGAACATGGGACCAATAGTGCTTTATATGGCTTGACATACTGTGAAACGGGGCTGGGACCCGTTATTTGCGGACCTGAAACAGGGTTGGCTGAAAGCAGCTCTCCAGGCTGCACCACTGGCACTGACTGAACTGAAGAGATTAAATGTTGCTCCCCTGATTTCAATGTTTGAGGCTTAAATGGCTTGCCATATTGTGAAACTGCCTTCAATCCCTTCATTTGCGGTTTGGGAACCGCGGGGGTTTTGTGCGGCGCTGGCAACCTCAGTGCCAGAATGGCATTTGCTGCTCCGGCCGCCATTTTGTGTCTGAACGACGTTTGCCTAATGGCGCAGCTAATAATGATCCATGGGTTGCCAGCAGAGCAGCGAGACCGCAAATCCTCCACCACTTCTCCCACGGTGAAACGTGACCCACAGTACCAAAGCACAGAGTCTATAAGCTGTTCTAAAGTCCAAGTGAGATCTTCCTCGGGAAGATCGCGCAATAACTCCAGATCTAATCCAGACAAGAAGTATAGTTTGATCTTGTTCTCACTGACCTGCACAAGATAAGATACAGCAATAAAATCTGTGACGTACTCCTCAATACGGCGTCCGCGCTGAAGCACGCAGATGATTCTCCGGTACCTGTTTATAATCCTGCCAGTCGGGAAGGCGTTCGGATTCATCTGCAGGCTTTATTATGACACACAGAGTAGATACAGCATAGAAAACAGGCAGAGTCAAACAAGCGGCACCGGGGACATCGGAAGGCAAAGGCGAGAGAATAAGTCAAGTCAAGTTAAGTCACTTTTATTTATATAGCGCTTTTAACAATACAGATTGTAGCAAAGCACTGAACATTATCAAATAGAAGAACAGAGTGATGGTAATGTACAATGACGAGATTAAAGTGTTTATTATGTTTGAAATATGGACATTTTTATGAGTTAGTATAAGTTCAGTTTGCATTAAGGCAAATTAGGGTTACGTTTTATTTTGGTAGTCCTTTGCTTTAGACATTCCACCATAACTGTAAGTAACTTTGTAACTACATGTACACTAATTCTAATACATTTTCAACTACATACCCTGTATTAAAAACCTGTATGAATTTCTTTGTTCTGGCGAACAAAAAAATCTGATATTTTTTATTGTTTGTAACCAGTTTGTTTTGGGTCACCATTGACCCCAATAGTAGAGAAAAAAATACCGTGGAAGTCAATGGTGACCCAAAACAGCCTGGTTACAAACTTTGGGGTGAACTATTCTTTTAACACAGCACTTTTATATTACATCTATATAAATATCAGGTTCAATATGTCTTCTAGGTCAATCAGATTAAAGTACTAGATATAGCTGTGAAATTATATTTAGAATTAGAATTAGTCATAATTTAACTAATTATTTTGCATTAAAGTAAGACCTAAAATGGTGCAAAGTTTGTTAGAATTTCGAATCAGTGTTCATTTACAGTATATAAATACCTAATGAAGGAATTTAATAAAATAAAATGGACTTTCCAAAACCATGTATGAGAGACAGGATACTTTAAAAAGAGCTTTTGACTTCATCCACAATTATTGCCATTCACACAAGTCAAAAGTGGAGAATTTGCAGCAGAGCTGTTTTGTAAAAAGGTGAAATAGTGTGCTTATACAGGATTCAGCCAAGGGAGCATGGAATATTCTGATTTGCTGGACCAAATAAATGTCAGAATGTAAAGCTGACGTTCATGTAGGTGCAGAGGGGTTTCACAAAAGTTTTCCCAAAAGAAACTGTGCATACAGACAGTATACTCCATATCATTCCCTCTGCTAACACAAGTTCGCCCTAGTGGTGAGTTACGAGATGTGTCAACGCCTAATTGTTTGAAAGAAGTGTTAATGACATTCAGGATGGTCACAATAATCTGCCAATTCAAATGATTGACTTTCTTTCTTGTATCCATCTATCCTCCACTTTCTTTCTTTTAGATTCTTGTGCACAAAGACGTCTTTGAGCCAAAAGGGTTCAGTCTCTAATGCCCCCTAAAACTCAGGGAGAGGTTCAGGAACTATGAGGACTTTGTGGAGAAGCTTGGGAGAGTGAGAGGAAAGGAAGCGAGGAGGGAGCTCCGGAGGAGAAAGAGGAAGCCGTCTGACTGTAATTTACAGCCCTAATAAATCCCCTTTCTTTAGCCTATAACCCCCATATCTGCCCGCCGGCTCCCTAAAAACTTAATCACTCCCTTGTTGCCCCATCGGTAGTCTCGATGAGGGACAAGGACTATGCTGTCCTTGTGCCCGGCCGCATGAGGCCAACATTGGCCCTACTGTAAAAGCAAATTCCTCATTATCACCTGTCTGTGCCGCCACACTGGCCAAGAATCGCAGCCCACCCCTGAGTGATTCAAACAGATGTGGATTTACTTATAGTGATCACTGAGAATTGGTGTGAACCAGATGAGTTTTCGAAGAAGTGCAATTTTGTTTTGTTTATTGGCAATGCTCAAGTGATGGACAAGAACCCTGTTCCGTGGAGTGGAAGAGTAAATCTGAGAGCGTAAGTTAGGGAGTTTGGCACTGTCTTTATCCTTCTCGAGTTCCGCTTTTTTATCTATGAGCTGTTAAACGGAGAGGGAAGGTTTTCATTAGGGTCTGGCTGGGTCTGGGAGTTCCACTGGGAAGCAATGATGATACATCCATATCCTCAATCCTCCCGTCTCCAGGCCGGAGAAAACCAAAACACCGCAAATAACATTTACCCCTCATCCTGATTACGGAAATGATTACAGAAATACAAAATACAATGTGGTTTTTTTCATTAGAAGTTCATTGACATGCCCTGAAAACGTCCTGTGGTCATGAGCGAGTTTATCCGCAGTCCTTTCTCAACATAGAGTAAAAGGTTTCACAAATGATTCACCCAGCTGAGAATGTTCATTATAGTGTCTGTACACAAACAGAAAGACAAGACGAAACAAAGAGGTTTGTGGGTACGCTGCAGTTATAAAAACAAAACAAAAGAATAGTCAAACAAAGCCAGTTTACTTTGTGGTTACTGGGAGACACTTAACAGTGTGGAAACTCAGTTGCCAGGACAAAGAAGAAGTGGAGCGTAAATCACCTTAAGTGTCACATTCACACTGCGTTTCACAGCGCTGCAAACTATCGAAGACAAACCACAGTTTATAAAACGCGCCAAAGTTGCATTTAAAGTGCGGTTTAAGGGGTGATTACTTATTCTCGACATCAGAATTTTATCTAACATGTACATTTAAAATTCTCTGTGGTATCTGAGGTCTGTAATTGTTTGAAAACAGATCATGGAGAAATTATTCAGTTGCATGCAATTTTGCGCAAACTACGTCAATGGCACTCATATTCTGATATCCAACCCCAGAATTTTCCCTCGTTTTTCCTTAACAAGGGTCTCAGGGGCATTTTACACACAGACTAAGGTCGCCTTTAATTAAGTGAAATACAGGGTTCAGAAGTTACAGTGAATTCTATCTGCAGCAATATCACAGAGCTGCAATTTGAGAGTTTCTGTAGACCTAAAGCCGGACCACTTTCAAATCAAGATTATAGAATCAGAATCATCCAAACGTACTGTGCATATATGCTGACTCAATGGAGTCTCAGTGACACTTCTCTGAACTATTGTTGTGTTCGTCGAAGTATTCAATTCCATGGACGCACATGCCAGAAGGTTTGATTTGCACTTGGCTGCACAAATTGTCTGTGGACTTGGCAGTCACAGGTCCGTAAAGTCCACAGGGTAGGGTTTTCTCTTAGTCATTTTAGGTTTGAAAAAGGTTATTTCTAGCTTGGTCAGTTATTTTCATAATTTTGACCTTTCTATATGTTTTTCCCGTGCTGCTATGGGTTTCTTTTGTATGCTCTGGTTACATGGCATTCCAAAGACATGCAGCATATATGGCAATAATAAATTGCTATCCAAGGTGTTTCTCTGTTTTTGGCCTGAGATGCTGCGATAGGCACCAGAATACCGGTGACCCTTTATAAGATAAGCAGTTTGAAAAATGGTTGGTCCTCAAACTTTGGTAGATGTTTAAGCAGCAGCATACTGCTATTTTTTTATCTTTATCTTTGTGTCCTTAGTTCCTCTTTTAAGAAGGATATATAAATGGCATAGCACATTGTCTGTGATATAATAAAGGAGATCTGTTCTTCCCCCACATCCTCTCCCTCTCCTCCTCCAGCTGTCTTCATCTGCCAGTTCTGACACTACTGCTTATTTGAAATAGACATCACCAAGCTCCAACAGTCTTACCCGCATGTCCCCAGTGCCAAACCAAAGCGAGACAGTCAGCATGTAATGCATATTTGAGAACCAGATGCGAAAGCATGCTTCAAAGCAACTGAAGGACAAACAAGCACTTTTGTGACCTGGGATGAGCAAGGTCGATGTATTTCGTGCTGTGCACAATTTGTTAGCAACTATCATGGTGTTAGCACTTGTCACTCTCGTTATATGAACAGTAATTTAAACAAAACTAAATCTAAGTACTTGCACTACAAACATAAATGATGCTTTACATTATGCTGTGCAATTACTGATGATAGATGGGTTGTTCATTTTTTGTCATTGTTTGGAAGTGATGAAAAATTCATACTGACATATGTTAAGAGGGACCATAATATTAGAAATGCATAGTATAAAAATATTTACTTTTAATGCAAAATTTTATCTTTACAGGAAAAATAAATAAAATAACAGCCTCATGCAAAGCATTTCTGGGAACCAATATCAGAAAAAAACTGAAAAAGGTTGATGAGGATTTCTGGTAACCACAATACTTTGCATGAGGCTGTTTTCAATTGTTTTATTCTGTAAAGACAAAGACTTGTGTTTAATGTTCATTTATCTTTAAACAAACTGTTGCCAAATAAATTTGATAATTATAAATTTACAGTATTTATACAAATATAAAGTTACTGGCATCCAGCTGCATCTTTTTACAGTAGTTAATAACTATGTACCAATACTGAAACTACACCAAAACTTAACCCTACCCCATGAAGTTAACTTTTATTTCCACTCCTTTCTTATGCCATTACACTGTAAAAAATGGCTGTGAATTTAACGGTAAAAAACAGTAAAAATCTGTTAAATGGTTAATAGTAAATTCCCTTTAAATTTAAAGGGAAACTCCATAAACTGACATTCACAGAGTTCCGTGCATTGCATTTTAAATTTTGTTTGAATTTGATGTTTCTACTTAGTTTTTTGTATCAGTGATGTTTATTAGGGTTGTATGTTACTGTAAAGTTGTTAAATGAATGTTTATTGCTCATTTTAGTTTAATAATTCTTACCATGTTGGTGTTTAGTGCTTGTGTGAATGAGACTGAGCACCTTCTATATGTGTTTCTATTTTAAAGCTACTTGTGATGAGCTTTGGTTCATCGTGAGACTTTCTCACCCCCACCTGCATTTGGTAGTTATCAGTGTACTAAAAAAAAGGTACAAATAGATTTCACTACTTTAATAGGTTGGTATATGAACATTATATCAGTTATTTATTACGGTTTCTTATTAGAAATTATGGTATTTAACTGTAAAAATCTAAAATGTTGATACCATATTTTTCACGGTTTTATTCTGGCAACCACAGCTGCCATTTTTTTTTTACCACAAATTTTACAAAATTTTTTTCAAATGTACAAGTGTGCATACTGTAAAATAAAGTCCAACCCAAAATTTAAACAAGCAGTGTTGCAGAGAACTGGGCTACTTTAACACTCTTTGGGCTAGTTTTGTGTAGCAATTGGGTAAGTTTTGCTGAGAAAACCCGGCAACAATGTAGGCAGGTGCTAGAATGTTTATTTGCTCAGAATTTACCTATGGAGAGAATTAGTGAGGTTTTTACTTCGGATAATGGACTTTATAAATAAAGAGGATAAATTCAATGAAACCAAAAGTAATTATTATTCATCTTGTTCTTGGTTGGTGTTGCTCAACTGAAGAATTGAAGCTGTAAGTGCCACATGTTGGGTGACCGTCAAACTGTCTCTCTCACAGAAAGAAATAACCACAAGCCCCCCGAGTACGACATCCAGGAGACACACTAACCACAAACACACACTGTACACATGTTCTTCTCCTATTCTAAAGTTGTGTTCTCTTGTTCTCCTTTGTAACCTTTCTCTGGCCTGTGGTTCTATCTTTGTAGAAGTTTGTGGATATTTAAAACAAGAGTCAATAAAATCAAAACGTGTTCCTGAAAATCTTTTTTCTCAAATTTTACTGGAAGGAAGGGCAAAGAAATGAAGTGATATTTTACCCTTGGTTAGATGGAAGAGCAGGACAGGAAGTAATGGAACCTGAGCCAGTGGAGGCTGTTCAGGGCCGGATTTTAGTGTTTTGTGGGTTTGCGTATGCATGTGTGTGGATAAGGGAGTCAGGATCCTCCTGTAGCCGGTTAATTCCTCCCTTCGTTCTCCACACAGATTCCACAAACAGCTGGCACTGCTCTTAAATGTCACCAGCATTTATTGGAGAATGTATCTGCTTATTAGTGTCAAACGGGAGCGATTCAATGCAGTCTGCTTCACTTCCCTGGGCTCGCCGTCTCTCTCCCCCAAGTCTGTTAGACGAGATAAATAAGGGCCCTTTTTGGTCAAACTGGAAATCATGCCATAACCACATCATATAGACTTTTTAAACATTCATTTAGGGGTAAAATGGTTTTTATGAACTAATGAAATCATATCCATAATTAAAGTGCTGTCCGTAAATACTTTATTTAACGTCAAATGTATGTTATTTTAGATGGTTGATATTCTGGTCAATTAAGCCCTTCCTTCATTGTAATTGTTAAATAAATAAAATATTAAAAAGCTGGCTGTGTCAAATTTAAATGGGGTTATTGGACAAAAAACTAAATATATTGTTACTTTTTTGTCCATTTTTATTCATTGAAAACTGGTTTAATTGTATATTTGAAAAAAGTGGCACTAAATCTTTTTGATGTGGTTTTAGAATATCTTGTCTTTAAAAAACTTGTGGATGTTTGGGCCACTTTGGCTGGTTCCAGTAAAGCTTTGTTCTGTCAATGTGTAAAAATAAAGACACATTCAAAGAGCAGCCAATGAGGCTTTGATTATGTCGTCTGCAGTAATACGAGAGTGTTTTTATTGCCTCTTTTTATCAAGATGAATACAAGCATCAAAAGAATTCAAGCGTCAAATATGTGAGGTCGCTGCTCAGCTATCATTTCTGTGGAACACTTGTAAAGATCAGTTTGATCTTCCCTTTCCATTTTCATGTGCAATTAAGAAAATTCCAGGAAAAGACAAGAAAGGTATGTTTACAATTCTCACTTTCCCTTCCGATTTATTGTTCGTTTTCTTAGCCAGCACGGAAATGAGGTTTGCTTTCTCGGAAGAACTTTTTCACACACCCCTAATCCACAGTCTAGTTCCGCTGTGAAATATCCTGGATGAAAAAAAGCCACAAAGAATGACTCATTCACTGAGTATGACTACTGGATGACCACTGACTGACCGTATGTCATCGTGATGTTGAAACATCTGTCTTATTCAATATACATTGTGTACAAGTCATGTCAGTCTGCATGTCTTTGTAAGTTCAGTTTTTTAGGATTTTGAAATGATTAGGGTTTCCCCAAGTTTTTGACAAATTAAAATCTGAATTTTTTTCCCCACAGTGGAACACAAAAGTAAACATTTTTGAACAATTTTTACCCAGGTCAAAAAAGGCACTTTTAAAGACATTTAAATCTGTGTTTTATTTTAAACAATTTTTTTCCACATGAATCCATTAATTTTGATTGTGTGCTACATAAATGGGAATCAGTTTTGGCAACATTCTAGATGTTAACTTGTCACAAGACAAGCCATTGCAAAATTGTTTAGTCATAAAAACTCACCTTTAGTTTTGCACCGGAATAAGCCTATGGGTTTTGGAACTACATAATAATGTCTGAATATGTGGATAAACTTGCCTTTAATGACACATTTACTGTCTAAAACACTGGGAAACTGCACTCAAACCACAGATTGGTCAAAATATCCAACAGTTCCCAGTCCCTACTTGTTGGAACTTCATCTTGAGTTTTTAAGTTGCTTGTGCAAAATTAAGATAAGCAGGTAAGCAGTCTAGGTTCTACTTATCAGAGCTCTCGATCAGCCTGTAAATGCTCAACAGTGAGATTAGTCTCTAAGTTCACCAATTACTTTATCACTGGCCTCTCTAGTTTGTCAGGCAGCACTTAGCATGGGGTCATTTCCTCAAAAGTGGACGGCGGCATGGTGCTGCAGTCGGCTCGTCTGTCCGTCGGCCCCTACGTAGTCCCCGGAGGCCGCTCTCTGCCTGGATCAACAGCACCAACCCTGGCCTTCATATCCAGACACTCCCTCCAAATACCAGGGTGGAGGGGTCGGTGACAGGAGTCTATTGTAAGGGATCAGCCGGATCCGAAATGTTGGCCTGCCACTGCTGACGTCGCCACGGCCCACGTCTGTCTTGTTATAAGACAGGACTTTCACTGCACGGGTGTTGAGAGAGGGGCCTCAGACAACCGGCAGCTCAACACTGAGTTTGTGGTTTTAAGGGAGTCCAATAAATTTAAGTGGATACTTATGGTGCCTCTGAGTCTATGGAGCAGGGACCAAGGGGTCTAGACCAAAATGTTAATAGATACATGTCTATACAACAGGATGCAGGGAGCACTTTTTGGGTCAGCCAACCACAGACTTACTTTGAGTTGTAAACAAGGTTTTGCTTGATTTTGAATGTAAGCATAAACAGAGGGCATTGATCTAGAGAAAAATAACTGTGGCCATATGAGGTGCTCTGCACTGTAAATCTTCTGGATCCATAGCCCTCCAGATTTTTCCAGTCAAGAAGCAATCAGGTTTTATTTGAGGACCGCTGGAGAAATGTTTGGAAATAATTAAAGATCAGCACCTTGAACTCATTTAAATGCATTGTAAATATCATGATCCCAACACGGTCTCAACTTGAATTATACATTAAACATATCTTAGATTAAGAGCTTATTGTCCTGAAGGTCATGGACAAGTATATTTCTTTTTATTTTCAAAATCGCTCTGAGTTTGTCCACATACAAATTGGTGTCCATCATTCAAGAATGGGACTATTGTCAATAGACATGTCTGTGTTCTTTGTGGCAGAGAAATGAGTAATATATAATTTAACACAAAGGCATTAAGTTACCATCACCAAAAAAACACTGAGATGATGAGAAAATACTACAAACTCTCTAGGGTTCCGTATGCTTTATTATGATGGAAACAATTGGATTTTTTTAATTACATTTTTAGGTTCCTTAATGATATGACTTTCTATTACCTGCATGATGAACGAACAGAGAGCGATATCATCCACAATTGATTGGACTGCCAAACGACAATTTTACACAACATTAAATCAGAATATGATAATTAGACACCACTCATTGATTTAAACATACAACGTGCCTGCTGAAGTCATGAGTCAGTTCTTCCAAGTTGACATTGCATACAGCAATCCGTTTTACAAGCTTTTTAGTAGGATGCATGCAATAGTTCTGTATCATTTATACTAAAGAGACTACCATAGGTTCCTCTGTCCCTCTGCTCTCTGTGTGTACGTGTGTGTAAAAGTGTGTAAGGGGGGAACAAAAAGCACATTGAGTGTGGAAAGAGTAGCGAAGCAGAATGAAGTGCTGTGCAGGATATACTCCTGCTGTCCACACCGCTGAGAGGGAAACACAGAGAGGAAGTGGGAATTCAATCAGCTGCCTTCAAGGTCCGTTTGAGCTGAAAGAGCCCCCACCTGGCCCTCAATCACTACCGGAGGATTCTGACTCAGGCTCACTCATTGGATTGGTAATGTTCACTCAGTTTGACACTCAGGAGGTCACATATGTAGTTGCTTTAATCCAAAACGACTTGAGCTTATTGCAGAGATAGCACACCCGGATCATCCTAAGGCCCCAAACTTTGGCACCAAAAGATATTGTGACACTTCTGGTTGTCAAACATTAGTGCATCATGTTGTGATGAACCTGCTGAAGCTCGAGGTTAACTTTAGACTTTAGACATCCCCCAAAAATTTAACAGTTTTTTATAAGCCATGACAAAAATTCTCTGACATTTTAACGTGTGGACTGTTCACTCAAAAATGATTTGACCAGCTTATGTGTTTATCTGTGGAACACAAAACTTTAAAATCTTTTGTGTTCCACAGTAGAAAGAAAGCCATACAGATACAGGAACTACCTGAGGGTGAATAAATCATTTTCATTTTGATTTATTTATGTGTCTACATTCTTGAGGCTTCTCAGTTTGTTCTAGAATGTTTTGAAAAACATAATCATTTAATATGTGTCTAAAATCTCATGACAGTACAGTAATAGTACATCTGTCAGTGTAAAAAATGAACGATTTAACAATTTTTTGATAGCTCTACCATTCTCCCGTTTCCTTTTCCCAGCCATCTTTTTTGTTTATGTGCTGTCATCACATGGGAGCATTAACACATCATCCAGCCAATGGTTAGGAGGCTGAGATTTACCATGTTAAACACAGCAGCTGCCATTACTTAGACTGCACGACCTACGCTTTCCCCAACGGTGTATTTGACCAGGGAAACATGCCATTCTAGGACCTTCCAAACAAAACGTCCTAAACTTAACAAATCGGCCTGTGGTGTCATTTGAGCATTTGAAGCTATTTCACAGATAATTAATAAACATAATTAGATATAATTAATATAAGTGCTTCTTGTACACTGTACCCCGACTTACATTTCGTAATCTGCGTCACAGTGCATTGCAAACGCCTGGAATCACTTACAGCAGTATGTAAAACAACACGGGAAGGAACACGTGGCGCACGGAAACGATATGGTTTTCTGCTCAGCTGAGATCACAGACCACTACAGCGCAATCAGTCAGGCCATCACAAGCCACAAGTGAACGGCTAGCTATTTTTAGGCTGGCATGGGGTGGAAGGCTCGGCGGGACATGAAAAAACATCAAGATGGTTTTATTTCTACATCTCTGCTAACCAAAGCATTCCTTGTGAGATTGTCCTTAAAGTGACAGATCACACAAAAATAAACAGTGTCGTCGTTTACTCATCCTCATTTTATTCCAAACCTGTTGCTTGTGAAAAAGAAGCGACTTAATTGTATTGGAAGTGCACTTAAAAGAATATTATTAAAACATTTTAATATTAATGAAAAAATGGGCACTTAAAGGAATAGTTCACCCCAAAATGCAAATTCTGTCATTATTTACTCATCCTCCAAATCTGTATGAATATCTTTTGTTCTGCCGAACACAAAGGAAGATATTTTTAATGACAGTTCACTATTGACTTCCATGGTGTTTTTCCCTTCTATGGAAGTCAATGGTGACCCAAAACAGCCTGATTTCAAATTTAGCATTTTTGGGTGAACTATTCATTTAAATGTGCTTAACCAGAGACCACTTAAAACACTTAGTAAAAAAGTGCATTTTGTATTAAATCTGTGGAACCAAATTTCAAAAATTTGAATAAGGGAGAGTAAATGATTATTTTTGGCCAGATTATCCTTTTTTGTGTGAGGTTACACATTCACCCAGTAGATATACTAAACTGGTGCTGTTCATCTCACTCACATAGCTGTGATAAATAGGGTCCTCTATGGTGCATTTGGCTTTCATTTGTCTTCTGCAAAACACACATTTTTCCATAAAGGCCACGGTATTGCCAGGGGGGTCATCCTTTTCAACATGATGGAGAGGGTCTACATCCGACTGCAAACACCTTTCGGAAGACCCTGGGGTCGGTCCGCAGCTGTGGCCCTGTCGGACCTGTCAACAACACATCACGTACACTCTCACCTTCTGTCATTCTGGGGCCCGAGTAGTGGGACTTAACGCTGCTTCATAAAATCCCTGAATAAATGTGGTGTATAAAAACATTTGCTGTATTTGTCCAACATTTTTTAGCATATGTTATATTTATCCAACATATTTTCATTATTTTTTTTTTTTTTTATTAACCTCAATGAAAAATAAAAACTAAACTTTTCCCTCTAATGGAATAACAGTGACCACCTTTAAGACATTTTCAGAAATTAGATTTCATTAAACAGATTATCTAAAAATAATCATGTGCCATATTTCCATCTGGCTCAATTAATCCCATTTGAGACTGGTGTCACTCTCAGGGGCTTGCCCTTTAACCTGCCTTCCATAACGTCCAGAAAGACATCAGCTCGGCTCCTAAGGAGAAGTTCCATGCTTCTAGCCACAGGGCACTGATATGTCTTATTAACCATGCTTAGCTTGTCACGGTACACTAAGCTGCTTAGCTGCATATACCTGTAATTTCCTCTCCTTTCGGCTCGGGGGTGTCTCTACGTCCCGTTACCAGAGGGGGCAGGAGACTGGGAGGAGTGACTGAATGGAGCCATATTGTGTGATCTAAAGCAGCCAGGGTAGAGCCATAAACCGGGCGACAATATAGCCAGCGCCTAATTGTTCAGTTTAACGCCTGCCGATTACAGAAGCCCGTAAAAGTCAGGCGTTTCTCCCCCTCTATCTCAGACCACACAGTGCGAGTTGGGCAAATCAGCAAAAGCGCCCTTGCTGTTTCTCATTTCACTAGTAGAGGAGGAGAAGGAGAATCCGAGGAGGCCCCAATTCATTTAGGGTAATAAACACTAGCAACTAAGGGCATTAATTGACCGTTTACGTGGATAGGTCGTGAATCATCGTTTTGTTGTTGGAGAACATTAGCACATTGTTCTGACATTAGACCATGTCTTTAACCATTCAGCATTTGGCACCTGCTCTTGATTGTGACTGACCTCATGTCATGTTCAGCTCAATTCAAGTTCATTTGTATAGCACTTTTCTCAATGTACTGTATATTGTTACAATTTTATTACTTTTTTATAAGTGTTTTGTCAGTCAGAGATGAGTGTTTCAAAGTAATGTCCATATGGCAGTATACAGCTATAAGATAATACGATGTGGTTAGTAAACATGATGTATTTAGCTTTGTATGCCCGGGTTGAATTGAAAAGATATGGAGCCCATTCATACATCTATATTCTATACATACACTCAATGCTATGTTAACAGTACATGCACTCAGTGAGAGCTAAACCTGTAATCTATATATTGCTGTTGCTTTATTAAGTGCATTTAAATGTACTTTTTAGTTAGATTTAGCTCAGAATACAGGAACATTTTGTGAGTGTACTTGCAAAATGTATTTATGTATTTATTGTGACATTTAGGCCTATGATGTATGATATGTATATAAACCTTGATGTATTAGACAAGGACTGTAATGTCTTTACAAAATCCCTCTAAAGTAAAGGAATACTGCATTTTCCTCTGGTTACATCTTGCTAAAGCAGTGGGTTTCTTAGAATGGGGTTTCTGGTTTACACAAGCTCAAGATATTTGAATGTTTTCTTACATGGCCCATAATACTCCTATACTTTGTGTATATTGTATATTGGAAAATGACTTATTTTCTGCAATAATAATAATGAAATAAGTTTATAAAATCCAGTTGGGGTTTTTTTTTGCTGAGGAAACCAGGGTGACGCTAATATGTCAGCACTCTATGGACCGGCTTGAAATGTACCAACCAATAAGCTATTAAAAAGTAATCAATCAATCAATCATCTGAGATGTAAGATTCAGCTATAAGACTTTTTCTTTAAACAATTCACTCCACAATTCCTCACATTTTATGCAAAGACAGATGAAGAAGCGCTCTATTTGAACTGTTCAAATGCCATCCATGTTTGCTCTTCCCTAAGCAGCTGAATCCATACCGAACACAATGGTGCTGACATCATCAGTGGACCTCAGGTCTCGTCTCGACTGAGAGAAAGAAGTATGATGATTAAGAGAGGAATTTCTTAGGGTTAAGGTTTATCGAAGAGGGTTTTCAAATGTAATTTCAGTTTGGTAAACTGTAGAACGGGAGCAGCCATTGATGTGAATGCGTCTTCTGCAGGAGCCTGTGGTAATTTGCAGGGTGTATTGTGCTGAGGTCCTCAGCCCTGGCTTGGAGGAGCTCTCATTAATGCAAGAGGCGCTGTGCTTCCTTTGTTGTGCTAATCAGGCACAGATGTGGACACCCAAAACTGCGGGAAATCTCCAGGGAGAGTGAACCAACAGTCAAGGCCTAACACACATACTGAGAGCGTGTTTATTTGTTTTTCTGCTTGTTCATACATGGTAGGTGTATGGTATGTGAAGGAAAAAAGAAAAAGAAAATCAAGATCTAATTAAAGCAGCAAGAGTATGCAAGACTGGTCAACAGCAAATCAATATATATAAAAAAGGTAAAATATCAAATAAATCATGTATATGTAATAAAACATGATTAAATGATTATTAAATGGATGTTAAATGCAAATAAATTTAATACACAAATTTAAATAAACATGTTAAATATTACAATGATTTCATATAACACACACACACACACATATATATATATAAATTATTAATTTTAAAAAACAAAGCAACCAAGGGTGTATGTGTGTTTTTGTATTTTCAAAAATACATTTTTCAGTGCATCTTATAATCTGGTCTATTCTCACACTGGTGCTGTCGATTGAAACCCTGATGCAGGACTCCAGGTGGCACCTGGTCCCTCCTGCCTCTGTTTGGAGTGTAGGTCCTTTTGTCTCCCAAACCGTGACTGAAATCTCAAAATCCAAACATACCAAAAACCTTCACCGCCCCCAGGAACCATCCCCCTTTGTCTCAAGAGAATGTGAAGACGCTTTGCCTCTCTCTTCTGGATATGAGTTCAAGTGCGACACGCCACTGTGCGTTACGGTCATGAGAGCGAGATATGGAATCTCTAGAGGGTTTTAAGGGCTCCCAGTGAAGAGGGTCTTCTTCTTGGCACCCACCCATGGCTTCCTGGGGCCAGGTGTAGATCAGAGGTGGGAGGGCTTTTATAAGCAAGATTATTGTGTTGTTCTGATCCATACATACACACAGCAGGCACATCTGTTGCCTGCTGGTCAAAACACTGGAGGGTGGCTTATTGAGATAAACTGTTTCAAGTGCTCAGAGGACATCAATCATCATAACTACCTCCTAAATACAAGTACATTGTAGATTGTAGAAGATATGAACTTTGTAAATGTAGTAAACAGTGAGCAATTCATGCAAAGACAGATGAAGGAGCAATTGAAGCGTTCAGATGCAAAAGCCTTTTAAGTACCAATTGATGATTTCTTACATTAGTGTATGTTCCTCCTTTTGTGTAGGTTCAGTAATTTCACTTTAAAGGGTTACTGCAACCCAGAAGGAAAAGTTTGTCATTAATCACTTACCACCATGCCATTCCAAACCCGTAAAAGCTTTGTTTGTTTTTGGAACCCAATTTAAGATATTTCAATTTAAGATATAAATGATTAATTAACTTTTTATCCACTGAATGCACTGCCATGCCACTAGGATACACTGTTTTATATCGCAAGACATATGTGTAGGCATGTACGTAGTTTGCGTCCTGTGGATTTTTTCGGTGGACACAGAGAAGACAAATTAAAGTTATTTTTATTTTAATTGCGTACAAAAAGTATTCTCATCACTTCATTACATTCAGATTGAATGGCTGTCAGAGGGACAGACACAAGCCTCCTGGTTTTCATCCAAAACATTTTATAAATTGTGTTCTAAAGACAAACAAAGCTTTTCCGGGTTTGGAACAACATGAAGGTTAGTGATTAATGACACAATTTTGTTTTGAGATGTTCCTGGGTCCCTGGAAGCCAGGTGGGGGTCCGGGCAGCAGCCGGAGCGGACAGTTGAAGTGTAGGCCAGTGCACAACCGGGGTTGGACTCAGTCTAACCTCTGGACCCTTAGAAACCTAACCCAAGCCAGCGCCACGTAATACCAGCAAGAGATGATCCTCATCGGAACACCTAGATGAGCTCTGTGGACAGATCGCTGGATCCAGATGCACACACATACACTATAAGACCCTACACAATCTAACATGTGTTAAATTGAAC